>PVJO010015583.1:0-44490 GCA_004026905.1 Hystrix cristata
CCTTTGTGAAAGATCTTGTGAAATCTTTTGTTATGTTTAAGTATACTGAACCTTTATTGAATCATAAGAAGTCTTTGTGTATTGTGGACATTGTTCTTTGCAAGAAATGTTTATTGTGCATATTGTCTCCCAAAGTGCGGCTTCCCTTTTCATTTTATTAATGTTAAGGCAAAAGTTTCCTTTGTTTTTCCTATGTTGCTGATTTTTCACTTACATACAATTTGCAAAGAGAAACTATACATGCAATTTCAAAGAGAGAAGGAAGGAGCTGGGGAAGTGGGGAAGAAGATAAACCCTTTCATAACAGTCCCCAGTGACCTATCTTTTCTGACCAAATGTCACTCAATAGCGAGTCTGCTATAATGTCCCCATGATCCACCTTCCAAACACATGACGCTTCTAGGGCCATTACAGATCTAAACAATAACACCTCTTTTTAAACATTATCATATTAAGTGTAAAAAGGGAAAACATTTTTAAAAGCTTGCTTTTCCCCTTTTGTTTATTAACTGATTTTATACACTCCAAACAGTTATTTATGAATATCTTACCTACACATCTATACATGTAATGAATCTATTTAGTGAGAAATTGCTAACACTAAAAATGTGATGAAATCCAGCAGTAACAATTATTAAAATGCTGCAAATTGTTCCTCATCTTTTACCCTTTCTCAGCCCGCTATCCCCTTTACCTTTTTGAAGAACATAATATATGTAAAAGTTACAAGAACATAGACATGGTGTTTTCATTGTTCAGTTGTTAAATTAGTCTGCTCTGGCTACCAAAAGAAGATAGTGCAGGCGGAGTGGCATACATAACAGAAATGTATTTTCTCACAGATCCAGAGACTGGAAGTTCAAGATCAGATGCTGGTGGGCTGGTTTGTGGTGAGGCCTCTCTTTTGAGCTTGCAGACACTTGCCTTCTTGCTGTGTCCTCATTTGGACTCCTCTCTATTGTAAAGCAGAGGGCTCTTTTCTGTCTCTTCTGTCAAAAGAACACCAGTCCTGTTGAATTAAAGACCCAGCTTTCTTGACTTCACTTAAATTTGCTTACCTTAAAGACCTATCGCTAAAAGTGGTAAGATTATGAATTAGGGAAACACAATTCATTCCATAAGTTTCTTTAACAATATTTTATAATGAAGAAATACCAAATTGAGTCTTCTATGGCTTAAATTGTGCACCACCCCATCCCTCACTCCTGCCAAAAAATAAAAAATCAAAAGATGTTGAAGTTCTAACCCTCCATATCTCAGTATTCAAACTTATTTGGAAATAGAGTCTTTACAGATTTTTTAAAAATGATTCATGGCCTTTACTTCAATAAAGCGGACCTTGAATAATCTATGTGTATATAACAACTCATTCATATCAGTTTTTCATTATGATCTAAAACACATACATGAATGAGATCTATCCTTTTAATAAATTTTAGATGTACAGTACAGTTGTTAACTACAAGCACAATGCTGTGCTGCAGATCGTTAGATGTTTATTATATTACATAACTGGAACTTTATACTTATTAAACAGAAACTCCCTATTTCTCTTCTACTCCAGCAAGCAAGACCCAACTTTCTGTTTTCATGTGTTAGACTATTTTAAATGTATCATATAAGACAAATCATGTAATAATTGTGGCATTTGTCCTTCTATGATTGACTTCACTTGTCATCAAGGCTTATCCATGTTGTAGCATGTGACAGAAGTAATGGTTAGTTTTGTGTCAAGTTGACTGGGCTACAGGGGGCCTAGGCCTTTATTCATACTCCAGGGTGTGTCTATAAGAGTGTTTCTGGATACAACTGAAATTTGAGTTGTTATACAAATTAAAGCAAAGTGCCCTCCCTAACTGAGTGGGCCTCATCCAATCGGTCGGAGACCTAAATAAAACAAAAAGACTAAGAAGAAATTCTTACTGACTGTGTAAGTGGGACATGGGTATTTTGCTCTTACCTTCAGACTTGAATTGAAAAATTGACACCCCTTAGGTCTTGAACTTGCTGACTTTTAGACTGGAATTTATTTGGTTCTCTTGATTTTCAGACCTTCAGAACTGAACTAGAACTATTACATTAGAATTCTGGATCTGTAATTTCCTGACTGCAGATCTTAGGATTTCTCAACCTCCAATATTACCATGAGCCAATGCTTTACAATAAATATTTTTGTTTCTGTTTCTCTGGAGAACACTGACTAATACAAGAGGATCTTTTCTTTTCTATGACTGAATAATATTTTGTCATGTATATATCACATTTTCTTCATCCATTCATCTATGGACATTTAGGTTGCTTCAACACGTTGGCTGCTCTGAATAGTGGTATGATGAACATAGGAGTACTAATATTTCTTCAAGATTCTGATTATGATTCTTTCGAATAAATATCCAGATGTAGGGTTGCTAGATCATATGGCAGTTCTATTTTTAATTCTTGTGAACTCTCTATACTGTTTTCTATAGCAGCTGCACCAATATACATATCCTACCAACAGTACACAAGTGTTTCAATTTATACACATCCTTATCAGTACTTTTTATTTTGTATTTTGGGTTTTCTAATGGATAATGACCATACTAACAGGTGTGAGGTAATATTACCTTGCAATTTTGATAAATTTCCCTAATAATTAATGATGTTGAAGATTTTTTCATATACCTGTTGATATTCATATCTCTTTTTTGAAGAAATGTCTATTCAAGTTCTTTTCCCAGTTTTTCATTACTTTTCTTCTCTACACCTATTATTTTTTATTGAGTCCTAAGATTTCCTTATATATTTTCGCTATTAGCCCCTTATGAGATATATGGCTTGAAAATATTTCCCCCATTCCATTGGTTGCTGGTTGCCTTTTCATTTATTTTTTTCCTTTCCTGTGCAGAACTTGATTGGCTCATGCATCACTTTTTGGGGTCAATGAGCATCTTTATAATGGTTGTTTTGAATGCTTTGTCAAATAATTCATATACCTCCATTTCTTTAGGGTCAGTCTTTGGAGAATTGTTTTATTTTTTTGAGTTGATCATTTCCCCCCATTTCTTCATATTCCTGATACCTTTTTAAGGTATCCATTTGAAAAGACACCTCTACCCATCAGCCATGCTAGACATTATAGGGGTCTCTCAATCCTCTTCTGTGGACATGACTTTTCTGGAATTATACAGTACATGTAGACTCCTAATTAGACAGATTTCCTTGTTTCTTTTTGATTTTTCCAGGAGACTGTAGTCCTGATGTCCCTGGTGTCTGCTGTACTGTAGTAGCAGCATGTTGCCCAGCTCTTTTGTTCTCAAATACCTCCAGGCATCTAGAGTTTGCAAGGTCATGTAAGTTATCCAAAACAGGTCAAACAAAAGCTAAACCTTCAGGTAGTGACCCTCCAAAAAAGTTAGAATACTGAATGTGTAGTCCAATTTTCCCATCCATCTCCCAGATAAGTTGAGAAAGGGGAATTTTCTTCCAATCATATGGTGTTATATTCAGGGGACTATGGCGAAAGCATCCCTCATATGTTCTTACCAGCTTTGGTGTGGCTATATTTGCATCCATAGAAGCCTAGTGTCTGTATTTTTTCACAAAGGGAATTGATCTATGTGTTGTTCAATCCATGTCTATGGAAGAAAAGATGTGCTGAGGCTCTCTATTCTGCCAAGTTGCCAACATTGCTCCAGATCTTTTAAGACCTATCTTAATGTGATCATTATGATGGCCTCTCACACAATCTGACTGATGTTTCACAGAAAGGGAAAATTTGAATACAACCATGCACAGAGAAGACAACATGAAGACACACAGGCAAAAGATGGTCATATGACTAGTGGGACACACTCATGATCCAAGTTAAACACCAGATGCTTGAAGTACAGGGAAGAATTCTTCACCAGTCATGAGAGACAGCTTGGTTTCCCTGCTCATACTTTGATTTTAGACCAGTAATCTTCAAAACTGTGAGGACACACATTCTGCTATTTTAAGACATTTGATTTCAGTATTTGGTTTTAATGTCCCCTGGAAATTAATACAGAGTTCCTTTACTTTTTTTTTCTTTTGAGACAAGGTCTCACTATGTAGTTCAGATGGGCCTTGAACTCACTATGCCTAGGCTGGCCTCGAACTCACAGTGATCCTCCTACCTCGGCCTCCCAAGTGCTAGGATTACAGGGATGCACCACCACATCTAGCCTCAGATTTCCTTGAACAATCTTAGTTTCCTTGAAGATTTCTTCTTCTCCACCAGTATATATGAATAGGCAGAACCTCTTCCAAGTGGTTCTCATTCTCAATAAAACAGGGAAAAACACAAAAATATACAAAGGACTATTCAGCAATTGTAGATGCTTTTTTTCTGAGAAATCTTCCAGAGCATACAAACCCTAAGTTGCTGGTGTTTCATCAAAAATTAAACATATTGCAGTAGACACTTGCATTTCTTCTTTATATCCTCAAAACATCACTAATTCAGTTCTTCATTGTGGTGATATCTTCCTTGATACTTACCTATTGAAAAACATTTTTAAGACTTTTTCCCCAATATTTTTTTTAAACAAACATGTATGTGAGAAAATAAGAATTAAATGAATTACATAATTATGTAATAGTAGAATCATGACATTCATAAAGAATACATTTAATAACCCAAATGTGTAAATATCACTATTGCATAATGCAGGATGAAAATATTACAGATACTGAAATGACCAATCATACAGTAATGAAGTTATTTATATAGCATTTAAATAAATTCTGCCCCTAAAATAATTATTTTTTGTTTTTCTTGCATTCATACAGTATGCTTAGAGGAGACTTGTTTCAATACATCTCAGTTACCAGAGTCAAGAACATTCCACTTTTTGCACAAAACTTAAACTTGGTTTTTTGTTTTTTTTTTTTTTTGGTGCTGGGGTTTGAACTCAGGGCCTTGTGCTTGCAAGGCAAGCACTCTAACCACTGAGCTAAATCCCCAGCCCCACAAAACTTAAACTTTAAATATAATTTCTTCACTTCATCTTTATATGCATTATGAATACTAGTAGTTGGGTTTTTTCAGGGTCTCTTTTTTCATAAAGGAAGAAAGTTTTCACATTTCACAACAGTAAAGAACAAGAAATCTGAGATGTGGATTCCAGGGCACTCTGGAGTCAATCAATTGCTCCATTTCCATACAGAAGCTTCATCCTGGGGGATGTGCTCATTATTTAGGAAGTCTTTGATTTATAGAGCACACGAGAATACAAAAATGATAACTTTGGCCCCAATCAGATAGCTCCAAGAGAAGCATTCTTTCCGTATGTAGCTTTATTATGAACATTCATCTTCATGTCAATCAATGCCACCAGTTGATTTTAAACTCCATGGTAACAGCATTAACTATTAGATACACTAAGAGTAGCGATAAAAATAGTAATTATAATAAATGCCTACTTGGGGGAAGTTTTCAGCTTCTTCAGGAGTTTAATTTCACCTTGTCTTGGAGGTAAATTACGGTAATTGTTTGTCAGTTGCTATTTGGGCTTTTTGAGCTTTGTATCACATCGGCTCAGTTATCAGGTTGAGCTCCTTCCCACTCCAAGAACACTAAATAGCTCTATGGGGCCTGCACAGAGCTGTCGCTTCCGATTCTCTCAATGAGTCCTATAGAATAAACCTGACTACTCCCTTGATTAAGCGCTTCTCCAACCACAATGTCTGGGGCTAGTTTTAATCAGGTATATTGGAAAGATCTTAACTTTTACAATGGTAATGTACTAGTAATCTATATATTTAAATTTAAGAGATTGGACGAGTGTATATGTTGTGGTTGCCTATTCAACAATAATTGATAATTCTTCAATAATTGAGAGTTAAGTATTTATCAATTACTGAGATTCACTGGGGAAAAATGGATGAGATATTGTACTAATTTTTTTTCAAATATCTTCTAACTTATACTTTAAGCCAATAAATACATGTGTAGAGGAAAGAAGTAGTCTCAAATAACCAGAAAAAAGGAGGAAAGGAAGGAAAGAAGGAGGGAAAGAAGAAAGAAAGAAAGAAAGAAAGAAAGAAAGAAAGAAAGAAAGAAAGGAAGGAAGGAAGAAAAAAAGAAAGAAAGAAAGAAAGAAACAAAGAAAGAAAGAAAGAAAGAAAGAAAGAAAGAAAAGGGAAGAGAAGAAAAGAAAAAAAGAAAAAAAGAAAAAATTTGAAAACTCCCTCTCATGGAAGTGCTATGAAAACAGGGACCATGTATGTCATGATTGTCAACACTGTATCTCCAGCACAGTGCTTGACATGAAGTTAGCATGCAGCAGATGACTGTAAAATGATTGAAGGAAAGGAATAAAGACTATCTTAGAGAGCCTGTCCACAGTCATTTTGATACAACCTTACCTGGGTGCCTTTATTTCCATCTGTTCTTGAGAGAAAAAGGATGAAGATAACTATTTCCTCCATTAATTGTACATGGTACTTTGAAATATCACTGTTAGCAGTCAGAAAACTGTTGGCGGTTAAACTTCTCCATGTCACGATGTACCATTAAACCAGTCATATCTGTTGTCTAGTTGTTCCATTAAAAATCACTGAAAAGAATATGTAGCAACAGTTTATTACACATGAAATTAATAGACAAGTACAATCATGATATATGTACACTGCAATTAGTGAGAGAAATATTATTAAGCTCTCTTGCATGTGTGTGCAGTACTCTAGCACTTTAAAAATTCCTGTTTTTATCACTACGTTTGCTTATCACAACACTATAAGAAAGATGCAACTTATTCATCAAATAAAAAATATTAGCTTTGAGTCATCTAAAAATTAAACATGGCATTTTCTAAATTATTTTCAGGTATAATTTACATACTGCACAGTTCAACAATTTTAAGTGCAAAATTCAATGGTTTTTAGTACATTTATAGTTATGGAAGCACCATAGCCCAATTTTAGGTTATTTTTATCACCTCCCCCCAAAAAAGCTCACGTGCTGATTTTCAGTCATTACTTTTTATTACCTCCAGCTTTCAAACCACAAAAACAACAAATAATGTTTTAGTATATGCATATCCCACGCATTGCGTGGGACTTATTTATGCTAATACATTTTTTCACTGCTTATCTGAAAATCAAATTTATTCAGTCATCCTACCAAAACATGAACTTCACAACTACCCTTTCTTTATATCTGTATCATTAGGTATGCACTACCCCCAATCTCACTATTGACAACCAAAAGGATGATTTGATTTTACAATTTGTTGCTGCATAAATCACCAGTAGGGGCACCACTGAGTTCTAAGAACAAGTATTTCTAAGGAAACAAATCCTTTTTCAGATGTGAGTGCAGTTGCCGGAGGACTTCAGGTTGAAGGCCAGACTTGGTGCTACCCTGGGATGTCACAAATGTTGGTGATTCTATCTGCTGTGTCCCGAGGTGCTACTTTTCCACCCCTGGCACTCATTGGACGTTTCCGCAGTTTACAATTAGTCAGAGTATACTGTGCATTTGCCACATCTAGTGAAGGTGTGACCCTTGCTCAGTGGGGAATCTGTTCAGGGACTACTAAGTGTCAAGCTACATGGAAACCACAAAGAAAAGAGAGAACTCTGCTTTATTCACATCACCATGGTGTTGGAGACCCAAGCACTCAGGCTGGGACTGTTCAATAGTCTGAGATCTGTTTTTCTTATTTCAGAAAGCATTTTTGGTTGCAACACGAATGTTACGTTTGGAGACTGGATTAGACAAATGTTCAGTGGAGAATATTATGTCCTGGGCTCTCAATTAATAGTGATCAAGAATTTCTTGTTTGTTTCTCTCTTTCTACAACCTCAGTTTAGTCATTCAGTCTGTCTGTCAAAACAACTTCCTGAGAATGTGATTTGATGGTCTACTCTATGCCAGTTGGTGTGGGGACACAGAAGCTCAAAGACTGTGTGTGTTTCATTTGTTTTTGCGGTCCCAGTGCCTCACCCACTGCCTAACAGGGTCAGTACTTAATTCATGTGTCAAATAAATGAATGCATTCAGCAGTGAACATGGTAAATAAAAAATTCTCGTTTTCGATGAGCTTATAGCCTATCTTACTGTCCTTTCTCAGGGAAAAAAAGTTTGAAGCTCAGGAGAAAATATAAGACTACCACAATCTCTGCAGTTCTAGTTTTTGTTTTACTTTGCCTTTTGCTTTTACCTTTTGCCTAAAAACTTTTGGCTTCCCATTTTCAAACCCTATTCTTACTGGAACCAGGAAACCAGCACATTAAATCCATCTTCCATAGTTTAGAAGTGGAAGATATTATTTCAGGCTAGTATCATCAAAAAAGGAGATAATGATAATACAATTTGGCAAGACTGCACTACAAATTGGGAAAGTCAAGTAGAGTGACTCTTCCAACTTTTTTCTTCTTTTTAAACCTTGCTTTATCTACATAGGTTTCGTGCCTTTCTACATACATTTTAGAACAAGGCTGTCAACATCTATTTTTTACACCTGTGCTGGAGTTTGATAGGAATTGCACTAAATCTATAGATCAGTTTGGGCCTAATATGCATTTATATGTTTGAAATAATTTTATCATCCAAGAACTCAGAGTTGACAACACACATACACACACACACACACACACACACACATACACACACACACACACAGAGAGAGAGAGAGAGAGAGAGAGAGAGAGAGAGAGAGAGAGAGAGATTATTCAGCTTTTTAAAAGGAAGAAATCCAGGAACATATTATAATATACATGAACCTTAAAGACATTTTCCTGAATGAAATAAGCCAGTTACAAAAAGCCAAGTACTGTTTGGTTCCACTTATATGAGTTATCCCAAGAAACCCACTTATAGAACCAAAAAGTAGAATGGAGGTTGCCAGGGCCAGAAAAAGAGAGAAATGAAGAGTCGCTGTTCAACAGTTATAGAGTTTCAGTTTTAGAAGGGGAAAATATTCTAGAGAGCTATTGTATAACAATAAGAGTATAGTTAGTATTACTGAATTGTACACTAAAAAATGATTAAGATAGTAATGTTTATTAAGGATATATTGTCATAATTGCAATGCAGTAAAATAGCAGTCATATTGAGACCTAATATTTCATAGTTATAAGAAGAGTATAGGTTTAACTTTTTAAGATTTATTTTGTTTTACTTTATTAGTACATGTGTATAGTACACAATGTTTACATTCCTTGTGAGAAGTGGTACATAACACATCTAACCTCCTTTTTGCCTTCCCTTTCCCTTCCCTCCCTCTCTCTGTAGATTGGTCTTTAAACCTTGTTGTCCCCATATAAAATGAGTCTTATAGACTGGACAAAGATTATTCTGGAATTTGAGTTAGAGATGGAGGCTAAATATGCATCACTATCTGTAAGCCTAAAAGGGAGATTTATTTAAAATAGATTAAATGATGTGGAATAAAACTCCCAAAAGCTATAATTGAAAGTGTCAGAAATATTAGCTTTGAAACAAGTAACATTTAATCACATAGATTATACAGAAGCATAAATTTTTGTTGGTTGTTTTCTTCAATCAAATTTACATTTTAATCTGCTGAGACTATTCATCACTTTTGGATGCCTGGTATCAAGCAGCTTGTCAGAACTTATAAATGCAAAGTGCCTGCATTGGAACAGGACTTTTTCTCTAAGCACAAAGATAATGAAAGTTTAATTAGAACATTTCAATATGCAAGTGTCTGAAAGTGGTTACATGAAAAGAAAGGGCATTTTGTCTATCTGTATTTCTTAGTTACTAAAAGTTAAAATTATAATCATTTATGTGCATAAAATGGTGCAACAGCTCCTAAAATGTGAAACTTCCCAAAGCTGGATGCTTGAAAAAGGACAGAAGGTGAAAGGCTGTATATTGTTGTTGGCAGAGAGAAACTCTTAGGTACATACATACAGGTTTCTTCGGGAGTTGAGCTAAATGAGATTCTCTGGGCCATTTGCCGGACCTGCTAAAATAGGAGGGTTTCACACAGGAAGGACCCCCACAGGGCTCCAGGCTTTGGCAGTCCCCTCAGCTTCGTATTAAATCCTTGCTTGTTTTTATAGCTGTTCAGGGAATTTGTATTTGATATGACCAGGCTCTGAAGCAGCCTTCATTGTGATTGTACCATCATCCTCGCGGGCTGCTATCTCAGTGAACTATGTAGTTCCTGATGTCATGATAACAAATTGCAGTTTGCCATTCTTGTTTTTTCTTTCGTGAGTGTCACTGGGTACAAATGTCATAAGGAAGATTAGTAGAAAAATATGAGGAAAACTGCACAAAGACAGAACCTTCCCCAAATATGCACTTTTGGCCAGAGATGACAGTGAAAATGTTATACTAATGAACATTTTACCAAACTATGAAGATTATACATTTCCCCCAAAATGCTTTAATAGATTTGTTTGTTTTCATGGACTCAATGCATGAAAGACTGGGTATAAATTGCTACCACTGTTATTTCCTCCATGAGAAAGCAATTTCTTGTGAACAACTACTGAAGAGACAATAATGTCACCACTAAGCTTGCGCTGTGAATCTACTACTCACAAAGCATCATGTTACCACCCAAGCGGTCCGAGCATGAAGGAACTCATCCCCGTCCTTCACAAGGCAGAGTATATCCTCAGGTGACAGATTAAAAGTAGCATGAAGACTCAAAGAAAGAATAAATTCCTTCCTGGTAGGAACTATTTCATATAAAGTCCCTGTTTAACTCTCTTTTGTTTGCTACTTGGAATCTATTACATTATTTTAAAAATATGACATTTATGTTTCATAAATATAAGAATTGTTCCCTGACTTCATGTAAATAATAGTATACAGAAAAATGTATTTAGTTTACCACTAGGCTAGAGTAAAAGTTACTCATAAATCCAGTGCTGTGGCGATTATGCAGGGAAACAAGGAAGATAAAATTAGAAAGCAGAATTCATTGTTCATAAATACAGTCCCTGCTGCCTATGCTCAGGTACTTTCTAGGGCTCAACTGAGAAGGGATGAATGAGTTTACAGGGGAGCGCCTCTCAGAATCAGTGTGGTCAGTACAGACAACAATGGTTTGGAGGTGGCCAGAAGGGCAGTTTAAGATTAGTTCAGTTGTGTTTCCCTTGAGTCGAAAATCGTGGCCTATTCAAATGGAAAGGGAAAGGGAGATGCTGCATATTAACATCCAAAGTTCACAGTGGCAACCTGGACATCAGATACAGACTTTAGTGCACTAAGCATAACTGATGATCCCATGGTGGATGAGAGCACACAGGGAAACTGCAGTGAGAGAGATGAAGAATAGAATCCTGGAATTTGAGTTTTCCAGGAGGCAGCTTCTAAGACAGAGATTCGTGCTCAGGATCTTTACTAACATACTTGGATCTACCTGCAAAAGAGGAGGGTAGTGGAGAAAGCAGGATTAGGCAAAGAAAAAAGCTGAACTGTGATGTCCCTTAACAATCTTACTTAACCTACTGTGGTCTGAATGTATATACTTCTCAAAATTCACTTGTTGAACCCTAATTCACAGTACAGTAGAGTTGGGAGGTGATTAAGTCATAAAGACTCTACCTTATGGGTGAAATTAGTGGCCTGATCAAAGACTCTGGAAGGAGTTTGTTCATCTCTTCCATTCGATGACACACAGAAGGCACTATCTATGAGGAACAGATTCTCACAGGACAGAACATTTTTGCTGGCACTGTGATCTTAGACCTCTCAGCCTCCAGAACAATGAGCAGTAAATTTCTATTCTCTATGAATTACCCATTCTAAGGTGTTTTGTAATGGCAACCTGAACACACTAAAATATATCCCAAGTGGGTCTCAAAAGGTGGTACTGGCCCAAAATAGCAGTTCTTTATACCCCATCTTGATCACCCAGTCACTGGATGTAAGTGTCCTAGGAAGGGTGTGGACTTACATGAGACCCTTATCTGCAGCTGAATGACATCAAGGTAAGCTGAATATTATTTATTGTCTGTACCCCTTGAGAAGTAAGACAGCAAGTCCTTCCCTACAGAGGAATCTGAGTGCCACATTTCCATGTCCACCATGCTGAGAAATGCAGAAATTTGAGGTGTGAAGAGAGAAAGAGAAATCTTCAGAAATTACAAAAAGCTGGTGGAGAAGTAGTAGGATTATAAATATTTCATGTTTTGTTGTTGAAACTGTTAGAAGCCAGGGGAAGAACAGTGTTAACTGATATTTTTTAAAAAGTAAATAAACTAAAGAACAGAAAATATAGATAGATGTCAGCAGTTTCCATTAATCAGAAGAGATACAGACTTTAAGGAGCCATAGTTTTTACAAGAGACTGAAAGACGAGGGTTCTAAAGTAGCCTAGAGGACAAAAATGTTGCTGAGTTGCAATCTCAGCCTGAATTTATGTGGGACTGGAGGAATAGGTCAAGTCCACTTAATATGGCCAATTCAGATCCACTATCTTCTAGGGAAGTCAGTTTTTGGTTAAGGCAAGGTGTGCAAGTAGTTTCCAGTAATAAGGACATCAAATATTTGTTTTTACTACCTTGAGTGCTCCAAGGTACAACTGGAAGCCTTAGAAGGGAAATGGCAGGAAGGAAAGAGAAGGGAAAAAAGACAAGGGGAGGGAAATAAGCAAATTAATTATGAGCCAAGTAAAAGCACTTGCACAGGAAGGGTGAGTTTATGAGAAAGAAGGGATATTCAAAGGGCTTTTAATGTTTTGGATGGGAATATAAAATATGGTAGGAAAAAAAAATATGGTAGGATTTTCCAACTCCAAAACTGGCAAAAGAACTTGTCCGAGGTGACATTCTAAGAAGACACAGACTTTTATGGAAAAAATTAATAATTTTGCTTGATTGAGGCTGTTTCAAGATATTTGCTTCTCAGGTGAGTAACAACAGAATTAATTTATTTCAGGACTCCCATAAGCATTAAATACAGCAACAGCTATATTAATCAGCTGGCTGTTACTGTAACAAATAATTGAGATAAATCAACTTATAAAAAGGAAAGTTTTAATTGGCTTACAGTTTCAAAGGTTCCAGTCCATGGTTGATTGGCTCCATTACTTTGGGGTGTTGGCAAGGCAGTACAACATGGCAAGCATGTGTAATGGGGGAAGCTTTCCCTCTCACAGCAGCCAGAGAGCAAAAAGAGAAAGAAAAAGGGGCTGGAGTCCCAGTAGCTCCTTCAAGGGCCTATCCCCAGTGATCCAACTTCCTCCCACTAGGCCCCACCAAGATTAATGGTGCCACCACTTCTCAATAGACCCAAGGGCTGGGGCCAAAGCTTTGATACACAGGCCTTTGGGAGACATTTTAGATCCAGACCATAGCAGCAGCCCTCAGCAGGTGACAGGCCTCAGTGAAAGGCACCAAGGGGTGGCACCCATCTAGGACTGTCACGGTATCAATGTTGCTTTCTCTTTTTACCATCTTTTATTTTGTTCTATCAGTTAATGCGTATTTATTGAGAGTTTACAGTTCTAACAAACCTAGAGCTTGAAGAGAGAGCTAAATAAAGCACATTCCTTGCCCTTCAAACTCTTAGAGCAAAATTAGTACAGTTATTTCAGTCAAGAAAAATGCTAGATGACATCCATGCAAATGAGCATTCACAAACTGGAAAACATCAGAGCCCAGCGAATACCTGCTGTTGATAAGTGAAGATTTTAATAAAAGTTGAGAAATATCCCTTGGCACTGTTCTCCACATATTTTCCGTGACTGTTGCTCATTGCTGTCAAGTGAAACACTGCTAAGATATTAAGTGAGAAAGGATGGCGAATATGAAGATGATGATACATTTTAGAAAAAAAATACTGCATAATTATTATTCATTTCATTGAAACATCAGCATGCAAGAACACCACCTGCTGACTGTTCTAACACATACTTTCCAGTGAGACCTCCTCTCACCAGGTGAGGGAGGATGACTCGTCCTTTAGGAAGGCCAAGCCCTTTCTGCCCCTCGTGGTCCATGCCCATGCCATCCTCCTGCTCCATCCTCTACCCGTTATCCTTTCATCAGCTGAGAAGTGTTGATGGAATTATCCAATCTGAGGGGTGGTTTTGGGAGCTACCATCGAACAGGCCCAGCCTGCCCATGTCCCCATGATCCACAATCACCTCTCACCAAAACTGGTTTTCACTAGCATATAATCATTCTACATAACAACTCAACAAGAGGTATCAACTCTCATTAACCACACAAATCTTAAGTTGCTATGATTTATTCATTAGATATTACCAAATTCCTGCTACTGTCTGGGAATTCGATGTGATAAAGACATGGTCCCTTCACTAAATAAAGAATTGAAGCGGGTAAACATCAGCAAAATATTCTCTGACACCTAAAGAGATATTGCTTAGACAGTGAGCATGAGACACAGAGAAAATTTCTTTGTTTACTTACTATATGGCATGATAAAAACCTGGAAATACTTAGTGGTGAATGACTTAACCTTTTCCTTTATCATCATTGACAGAAGGAGCGTGGTAACGATAAACTACCCTATTCCCTAATATTTAACATAAAGGAACATATGATTAATTTGTATAAAATCACACAAAGATACTCAATTCTGAAATTTAATCGTCTATGTCTGCATTTTTTTCTACCCGATGAATATCTGTGTGGGCAGCCAGAACTGTTGTAGGTTTCCAGTCTCTGGATATTTTACTCCTGCTTCTTCAGTCTTCCCTCAGATTCTGGAAGCTTTCCTATAGTCTTTTCATAAATTACCTTTTAAAAATATTCATCCAGAATTGGTTTATGTTGCTTTCAACCAAAGAACTCTGACAGCAGAGACATCTTTCACATCTACTAATGAGAAGAGAAACATCAAAATCATGTATGCATAGAGGTTCCAAATATGAGTCCCGAAACATAAGTCTTCAGGCACTTTTTCAAGATGCAGGCATTGGTTTGTGACAGAGCTGGTTTTCACTTGGATTCTTTGGTGTAGAATAATTGATTTAGTTATTAAATGATGGTTAAGAATAATCCTGAAAATGCTAGAGAGGTCAGGTATGCTATAATTAAAATTCAAAGGAGAATGAGCTAATTGTCATAGAAAGGGACGGACAAAGCACAGTGGACCCCAAGTAAGAGGCTTCTTACAGTTGGAGAAGCTGAGGCAATGTCTCTGTTAGGGCTTGTATCTAGATGTCCCCCCTAAAGCCTCATGCAGTCACAGGTGGGGCTCTTTTATAGGTGGCTGCATCTAGAGTGTGTGATACTGGGATTAAGGATGTGTGATTACCAAATTAGTCTACTGACTGGTTTGGCACCTGCACTAAGCCCAAAGCCTAGACAGAATATAAAAGGGGCAGAAAGAAGCTGCTCAAGTTTCTTGGACTTGCTGCTTGGTGCCTTCTGCTTGCCCTGCTTTGCTATAGACTATTCTGTGATTCCTGTCTGTCATACCACCCTCCCTTGGAGCCAGCTGACCATAGACCGGAAGCTCTACAAACTTTGAGCCAAACAAACCGTTCCTCCTTTAACTTTGGGTGTTGGGTATTTGTCTCAGCAATGAGAAAAGTAACTAAAACAGTCTCTAAAGAAACAACACTGAGCTAGGTGATAAAGGGGAATTCACAGCTGGAGGAGTAAGATGAGCAAGTCACAGGACATAAGATTATGGATATTGAACATGTATTAATTCAGTTTATGGTCAGTTTATTGAGAAGCAGTGGAAAGTCAAGACTGGAAGATCAGATTGCTAGACCGTGGCTAGAACTAGGAGAAAAATTGGTTTCATCTCTGGTGTCTACTCTGATCAAATGGTTAGTATTGGCTCTTACACACTACACAGCTAACCCTCAAGCCCTGTCTTAGGCCAGTGGAAAAGAATGTGAAGATTATTCACGCATTTCTGTAATGAGCCCTGGGCCAGAGGGAAAAAGACCTTGAAGGAAATCATGCTGTATGTCTGTCAACACAAAGGCTAATCGTGAACGACTGTAAACATCAAGCCAAGGCCCTTTGCCTTCACTTTTTTGTGACCACTGGGGAGACACTGAAGCTTATTGTATAAGAAGAGGACTCTATTAGGACATACCAGCTGGGGTAATGTCTTGGTGGGGACACATGGAATGACTGGAGGAGAGAATGCTAGAAGAGTCAAATACACATGCATTCAAGTGCCCATTTGCATCCATAGATAAATGGATCAGAATAGAAACACTCAGAAATAGGCCCACAAATAGAGTAGCCAACTGACTGTTGAATGTGTGTGTGTAAGTGGCACTAGAGTAGTCACAGAATCTCATGAATACTCTATTTCTTGAACTATGCAGTTTTCTTAGGTCTACTATGTTTTGGTGTTTAGCTTTTACAAAGTATGGAGAGGTTCTTTTGTCATGGCTATGTGCCTTTGAGTGGTTTTAAGGAAACCTGGAGGTTTTGCTCTGCCATCTCTGGAGGATATCCACATAGGAGCTGTACATCACACCCATGAGGTGCCTGGGCTCTGATAAACATGTGGTATGGGCTCAGTAAGCAGTAGCTTCCTTCACCATTACTGCTATCACCAATGCCTTGTGGCCTAGAAATATTTATCATCATTTTCTAAACATCTGATGTAAAATTTAGAAATCAAACTTAACAAAATATTCTCTCAGAGTAGAATATAAGTAGTTCTTTTTAGTCATGGCAGGTAATACCTATATAACCCAGTCCACAGGTACAAAAAGTATAATCGTTAGACAGGCATGATGGTGGACACCTGTAATCCCAACACTCTGGAAGGCTGAGACAGGAGGAGCTCAAGTTTGAGCCCAGTCTAAGCAGCTTGGTGAGTTAGTGAGATCCTCCCTCAAAAAAAATTTTTAAAGGGTTGGGGATGTAGCTTTAGTGTGAAGACCCTGGGCTTGATAGCCATTACCCCCCAAAAAGATATAATCATTTATTTTCTAAAATTTATCTTAATTTTTAACCTTAATTCTATCAGTCCCCAGCACTTGGTAGATAAGAGTTCATTGAATGAGCATATAAATGAATGAATTTATTCATTCTTTATTCAAAACTGAAGGCTAGCAAATCCAACTCATTACTTATTGCATTAATCCTGTCTGATAACAAGGCATTTGATTCTTTGAAACCACACTAAGGATTTGGTTAAAAAACCAAAAACCTTAAAAAATATACTGACATCTTACTGCAATTGTAGTCACTAAGATGATTGTAAGTCCTGTTCTTTTAAGCTAGTCTTAATTGCAAATGTTTCATCCAATTGTCAGATTGTGAATTAAAATTTTTGCTTCATGAATATAACCACTACATGTGATTTCTAGTGTTAGTTTCATTTCTAGCCTAACCTTACCACTTTTACTTTCCTTCTCTTTTCACCCCCAAATCCTTGGAAGATTCTCTCCAAGAGAGAATCTCTATATGAGTAACTGGAGTAGAGGGCAGGGGAAAGAATATCCTGAATCCATTTGAAAGAGAGTTTTTCCAATATTTTTCTACCTGGCTGGGCTATCTGTCTAGATTCCCTGCTGGGTGCTCTTTCAGAAGCAGGATACACCCCAACAATGTAGGGCCAAAAAGCCAGCCCACAGCGTTGCACTGTTATTATATCAGCACACTGGCCTGTCACAGTAAAGAATGTTTGTGCCGGTGTGGTGGCACATGCCTGTAATCTCAGCATTTGGCAGGCCGAGGCAGGAGAATTGCCACAAGTTCAAAGACAGCTTGGGCTGCATAGCGAGACCCTGCCTCAAAGCAAACGAACAAATGAATGCTTTACTCTGAGTCACAGGTCTTTACAAGACAGTCCTAAATTGACAGCTACATACCGTGACACAATGTGATTTAAGTTTGCAGGCTTTGACAGCCTTTGAGTTGAAGATGTCAAGTAATACAGGTAATCCATACCTTACGAATCTGAAAATATTGATCAACAGCAACAAAACAGCTTGAGGGTAATTTATAGAATTTTCTTCTAGAATCACTCTGCCATGCAGTTCAGTTCCAGCCTTTTTTTTTTTTTTTTTTGGTGCTGGGTATCGAACTCAGGGCCTTATGCTTGCTAGGCAAACACTCTAACCACTGAGCTAAATCCCCAGCTGTTCCAGCATTTTAAAATATGTATGAATTGCAAATGAGTTTCCACACACTTTTCTGCTTCAATTCAGCAGGAGACAAATTCTCAGCAAGTCTCTCAGTTTTATTCCAAACAGCCTGGAGTAAAAGTTTAAAAGTCTCAGATTTGGAGCATCAAAGGCTGTATTTGTAAATTGTCCAGGACCTCAGGGTCATATTAGAAGCTCATTTTTTTTTTTTGGATATTCACATTATCCTAAGATAATAGACACTGTTACACAAACTCCAAGAGGTGACAATACCAGCCCACTAAAATAGGCAGTGTCCAAACTCCCTAGATTTGCTGGTCTTGTCTGTCCTCTGTGTTTCTGAACTTGAACGTACTTCTTGTGGCTCTTCTTGTCTACACCAGTAAGAGGGATGACAAGGATAATGGCAAGTGGAGAAAAATTACAGGTGAGAATTTCTCAGTTACAGACATTATTTTCTTAAATTTGGAAATATCTAGGCCCTGTCTTGAAGGAAATGATCAAATTCTGGAGTTTAAAATTCTATGAACTTTCTCTTTAAGACAGGCTGCAAAATATTTGGGGTTTTATAAACATCAGAAGGCTCTGAGTAGATTCTCTTGAGGTGTTATTGTTTTTAAGCCACCTATTTCGTGGTTTGTAGCACAGCGTTAAAATGATTGATTGAACAAATAAGTTGATAGTGGGTGAGGAAAACAATGCTCTTACCTAGCCAAACCAACTACAAATCATACATCATTTTATGGCATTAAATCTTTTCCTGTAGCAAAAAAATAAAATAAATAAAAAATAAAAAGCCACACTCACAACTCTTAGTGACAACCAGAGGGAAATGGGTGATTTTTGCATCAATCAAAAGCTGCCTTTTTTCTTAGAAACAGTTCCCAACCCCAAAGCCACTATAATGGTGAGCTGTGGGTAGATATCTCATTTCTCCTTTCTGGGTGACTTCCAGCCACATTTGCAGTAGTACAAACACATCTTTCATCCTTAATACACTTACAACCCAAGACCAAAAAAGCACAATACACTGTTATCAAGACATATCATTCGTCTTGAAATGTTACTGAAGTAACTTGTGACTTTAGCCACCTCATACAAAAGAGTTTTCAAGTCAGTTCTGTACACATTTATTGAGACTATATTTTTAGGATGTGCAGCAAAGATGCAGAAATGAATAAAATCTAATGAATCTCCTGTGCATTTTATTATACAGTTGGGGAGATATGAAAAGTAGGCAGGAAGAAATGACAACACAGTGTGACAAACATAGTAACAAGTGCGCTTAGAAGAAACACAGATGAAGCCTGGGGAGATGAGGAGCAGTGGTTACCACCTTTTTGGAGTTCACAGATAAAACTGCCCAATGGAGATGGGAGAACTGAACTTTGGAGACCCAGTAATTCTTGTGGTAAAGAATTTTGGGTGTGATGACCTGGATACAGAGCGTAATGCCCACGGGACTATGATCAGAATCATTTTTACTGAAATCGAAGAGGAAGAAGTGCAGATCAGTCACAATGAAGTGGGAGGTGAGACAGGAGGGAGTGCTTGTTTTTTAAAATGACATGGAGTACTGAAACATTTGTTTATTCACATCTTCAAAAAGGAGCCAGACGCTCTGCTTTCCATTCTGAAAATGCTCTGTTATTTATCCTTTCTGGCTGCACTTGCCAGATAGAAAAAGCTACCAAATACTAAAGACAAAGTTGTTTCCCATGTTTTTCTTTTTATTGTCATTTTGTTTTTGTTTGGTCCACCAAAGGTGGCTATCTATCAAACTCAAGGTCAGTGTGGCTGGCTTTGGAGTCACACAGCTCAGGTTGGGCTGCAATGTCTGCTTCCACCATTAGAATCCTGCCAAGTTAAATGTTTCCACTTTCCCGCCTATAATTTCTTAGTCACTTTTCCATCGCGTATGACACAATAGCTGAGATAATCAACTTATAAGGAGAAAAGATTTATTTTGACTCAGTTTGGGATGCAACCAGGAAGCAAAAAGAACAGAAAGGGGGTGGGATTCCATAATTCCCTTCAAGGGCATGCTCCAGTGACCTCATGTGCTCCCAGCAGCCCCCAGTTCCTAAAGTTTTCACCAACAGTGCCACAACAGTGTCACAGGCTGGGTGGACCAACAGTGTCACAGGCTGGATGGGACATTTATGGAAACAGTAGGATGCATTATGGTTGCTATGGGAATTAAGTAACATGCTATCAGTGTCTGGAGCATTGTGTCAAAACATAGTAATTGCTGCTACTACCCCTATTATTCTTATTGGCAGTCTCAGCATAATATTGTTTTATAGCCAATTTGATAAATAAGCAATCTCATTATAAATCCCTCCAACTAAGGCCAGGACGAGTAGGTTGGCTATAGAAACAAGCAGCAGGCCTGGAACCTTGAGTTGACTGAGGAGAGAATCTCCAGTGTCCCGAAGATAGGAAGGGTACCGTTCCCAACTTGCCCATAATTTATCTCCAGTGTACTTCTTTCAGGCCCCCGAATGATTAAGCAAAATAACTCATAAGGTAGAGGACTATTCTCATGAAATCCTGAAAGCATATAAGGAAATCGTGGCCTCTCCATTCTAGCAGCATGGTAGTAATTGGGAATTAGAGTTGTTAGTCCTGCTCCCTCACACTGTCTTGTGCAGAGGCATTTGAGAAAGCTTTAGCCTAAAATCCACAGAGCACAATAAAAATAGCTTTATTGGCAAGATCCGAGAATATTTATTCCCACCAGAAATATTTTCTTAAACAACCGGAGCTATTTATTCAGCCTTGCATCTTAGAAGAAAATTAGATGTTGAGGTGAAAGTACCCTAATGGGAATATCAGAGCTGATTTCCCCAGAATGAAGAATTTCTGCAGAGTAGAGAAAGGAAATGCCTCAGGCCTCTGTTCTGATATGAGAATCATATGTGTGTGGATACAAATCTGTTATATATGAGGTTACTCTAAGTTTGTAGAAAATTAACTTCTATAATTTCTAGTTTGAAAGGCATGTTACTCTTGTTAACTGGAAGATAACTGAAAATCTGTCAGAGATTAAAATGTCTTCATAATTTTGAGCATATTCATTTCCAAAATATGTATCTCATGACTTCCCTGCCACCTTTTCTTTACTGTGTTTTGGGGCAAGATATTCGGACTTTCCTGACATGGGAGAATGGAAGCACAAGGCCACTAGAAACAGCTGAGCTCCAACATCAAATATCATTGAGGATCATTTATAAATTAAAAGTCATTGCAAAGGGACCAGATCTCTACACTCTTAGCCATAAACAATTGGCAAGTATTTTGATGCTGTGTAATTTTTATACAGAATTGTGCAAAATACTGCACAGAATTTTATACTCTGTGAACTTCAGAATTTTGTAATACTATTGGAGAGAGGAAGGTCACAGGAAATGCCACTGAAATAACCCAGAATTTAAAATGATGTATCTTGGGTTTAGAGTTCTGCTATCCAACTTAGTTCTAGTGAAATTGCAGCAGTTAATTTTATTTTGCTAAGCCTCAGTTTTCTCAGCTCTACAGCAGGGTTGAAACCCATGAAAGAGTTGTAGGATCAAGCATGATAACATATGTAGAAATATTTCATAAGTTTTAAAGTACCACACAACAGTTAGGTATTATAAGTACCACATTCTATGATATACACTTTAGATTCCCCTTTATGTTTTTCTAACATGGTGACCACTGAGTGATTTGTAATATGTAATCTCATCAAACCACAACATACCATGCCTGAGTGATGCAGCAAAAATCTATGAAATCTAGAATATATACATTCATCAACAAATTGGATTCCTCACTGTATTTAATCATACTCTTATGATTTTGACTTTAAGACTCCTAGACCCAAAGTATTATTGAGAATTTATTTTCTCAAACCTAAACGTGCCACTTTTTTGTTCAAGCTATTACAAGCTATTACATCCTTAATAAGGTCAGGTTTTCCAGTGATATTCTCATTGAACAGAGACCCACTCTCTTATCACGTTACATTACACTTAGATGACTGACTGGTTATTTGATTTATGTCTCTCCTTTTCCTCCTTGAATATAAGCTCTATGAGAGCAGGGTACCTGTCTGGCCACAGTTACAGACCTGGCACAAGGCAAATATTCAGTAAATGAGGAAAGGAGAGATCATTCACTGCTGAAAATTAATGATCCCAGGAATAAATCTATCACTGAATGGATGTTGATATGGCCTGTGGTAAAAGACAGAGAATTCATTTCACATCCCTCTGCATGCTAGTCGAAAATGATTGTCTTACAGAGATCAGAGGTCCTCTTAGGAAAAAAAAAAAAACTGGAACTATGGTGCCAGAGGAGGGACAAAATTAATTTGGTCAGAAGAGGGAATATAATATCCCACTTTTCTTTCTCTCTAACACTGAAATCTGTTTAGCTTTTATGTCAGAGGTAACAACTTAATTGTCCTTCAGAGTAAGCTTTGAATTGAGTTTAAATTTTGAATTGAGTTTAAATGGTGAAAATTCAGGTTGTGTTTTGGTTATGAAATTGATTGATAAAGAATCTTTAGAAAAAGCATACATTAAAAAAAAAAAAAGAAAGGGGGCTGGGGATTTAGCTCAGTGATTAGAGTGCTTGCCTTGCAAGCACAAGGCCCTGAGTTCGATCCCCGGCACCACAAAAAAAAAAAAAAAAAAAAAAAAAAAAAAAAAAAAAAAAAAAAAAAAAAGAAAAAGCATACACTGATTTTTCTACTTCCTTTCACAATTCTATTCCTTTTACATAATTATCATTGGAAAAATCATCTTGCACATGAACATGAACTGAAATAAATCTCCTGATCTGGTCTGAGAAAAAGAACAAAACATATGTATTTCTATTTAATTATATAAAACATTTTCAGAAAATACAAATCCAAGGACCTTCATTTTTAGAGCTTTCGAAGTCAACAAGAATATAAACTATATGAGACTAGGAAACATACCAACAAGTTTATCTTTCCTGGAAAAGTACTGTTTTATAAATTGTATACTAAGAGAATGGTTCACACAGAACAAACTGCTTTCAGTTCAGTAACTATGTCAGTAACCTTTCCATTGCTGGGACAAAATTCTTGACATATATAATTTAAAGGAGAAAAATTTATTCTTCACTCATGGTTCCAGAGAATTCAGTCCATGGTCAGCTGGCTCCCAGACAGAAACAATACAGTACAAGTGCCTGACAGAGGAAAGCTGCTCGCCTCATGGCCATCGGTAAGAATGTGAAAAGGAAAGAGCCAGAGTAAAGGGCCAGAACCAGACATAGCACCCAGGGTCATGACCACATGACACACTTTCTCCAACTAGGCCCCAACTTCTAGTAGCCCACTCAACTATTATATGAGTTAATCCACTGATCAGTTAATGCCTTCATAATTCAATCACCACTTTAGGTATCTCTCAAAGTAACAATTAAATCCTCTCAAAGTAACAATTAAAATTAACTGGTCACAGTACCCAAAATACATGCAAGGTAGGGTTTCCAGCATTGTTAGAGGGAAATGTGAATAGGAAGCAAAAAACACATTAAAAATAATTGAGAGTCTAAAAATACAACTTTTAAATCAATAGAATATCTATATGTTTCAAGATTATATTTTGGAGAATTTCAGAATAGGCTTTTACTTTAAATGCAGAACAATACTATTAGGCCTATAACATTCTTACTTATGTTGCCAAAAATTCACCAAGTATTTTCAATATGATAACGTAGGGTAGAGAAATAAAAGAAATGGTTAAAGAAAAAGGAGATTGCCTCTATTTCTATTTGTTATTGTAAAAATGAAAATGATTTCTCATGCTATAAAAATAAAATTATTTTTAGATTGTTTTTGGTTAAGGAACTAATTTAAAATAGTTTCATAAGTGGATCAACAGACAGATATAAAAATGTATAGATTTATTACATATATATCAGATACAATTAGTAATATACAGTATAGTTTTAAGCATTATAGAAAGTTATAGAATATGAAGAACTTTACTGCTTTTGGCATAATGAGATACTTATGATGAGGTCAGATAAAATTAAAGGGCAATTAAACTTCTGACAGGAATAATTTTTTTAGTTTTGTTTGATTTAAGGAGTACACTGATAGTCTGGTAGTCATCCAGTTATTGGAAATTGGCTTTAAATTCTCTGGCAGCCAAATCCAATGAGTAATGTCCAAAACAGTTCCCACTAGGTTCCAAAAGATGAGCTATGGAGGCTTAGGAATTTCAGAAAAGAAATCTTGCTCAGTAATGAAGGTAGAAACTGTACTACTCTAACGCCTTTTATATGTTGATTTCTAAATCATTAGATCCATGTAATCACTAGTACTTTTTGTCATCATGTTTTTGTGTGAATATACATGGAAACAAGTGGGCAGCACTTGCCTAGCAAGTGCAAGGCACTGAGTTCGATCCCTAGCACCACGCCCCACAAAAAAGAAACAAGTGGACAAAAATCACTGAAGTGGGCAAAAATCAACTTAAGTCAATGTGTTAACTGATAGTGTAGCATTCTATGAGCTAAATCTTATATACAAGTTGTAAAATTATTGTGCCATCTTAATAGTATACATTTTATTGTTTTTATTTTTCATTAGATTTTCTTAATCTTTATGATGTGAGGGCCTTTTTTTATAGACCTAGGACTTCTAAGATCCGTGTTAAAAAAAAAAATGTTTGCAAGGCTACATGTGTGTCCAATCTGCCTTTGAAATTTATGGTACTAATTATGTGACTGATGTATTTTATAGGTTAAGTAAAATCACCTGAATAGTTTCACCATAGCTTATTCTTATCTAGGATGATCTGATTAACGTGGTCATTTTTATTTATGTTTCAGTGTATATATTTATTACATTATCACCATATCTCGGCTCATCAATTACTAGTGCTTTCTTAGGGAAATAAAAGGAATTATATCAGGGGTCAGTGCCAATGAAGGAAATGTGAAATTAACGGTCATACAAATGTAGTGGTAGACAAGTGGCAGATTCTATTCCAAAAGTAAGAGTGACAGAAATAATGAGGACAAAAGATAGAATAAGCATTTAAGTGGCAAAATTATAACTATTTTATCACTCTACACCTGTGATACCAGTTAAATCTGAGTTCTTGCCAGTTCCCTGGAACAAGCTTTCTATTGGTCACAACTTGTACAGATACAGTCCTAAAAGACTAAATACAATCTAAATTTGTATAACACAAATGTATCATAAGTACACTAAGAAAGTAGTTTCTGCCCCAACAAAAAGTGAATAGTATGATACACTTGTATCTGGCAATGATTTCTATAGTGGTTATAAGGAAGGTTTTACTCATAGTAAAGCAAAAGTAAACTTTGTTTCAGTATAATTCAACCAATTTTGTTGAGTTCCTGCTCTGCTAAGTTTCTATGCTGTATGCTAAGAGGAACTAATGAATTAGGTATATTTTTACCACTAAATGTTAGATATGTAAGTATGTGATGATAAAATAGTATGAGATGGGTAACTGCATACATATATAAAGAGAATCTATGTTAAAAGAGAGTTTGGAATTCCTTAAGAAGAAATATACTTGGCTTTTTTGGGGTGCTGGGGATCGAACTCAGGGCCTCGTGCTTGCTAGGCAAGCACTCTAACCACTGAGCTAAATCCCCAGTCCCTTGGCTTTAAATTAAAAAAAAAAAAGGTTCATACAACTGGTGGACACTTCCTTACAAAAATCTAATTTGTGTAAGATAATTTGAAGCATGTCTGATATACATACACATACTGTCTAGGAAGTTGTAAATTAGTTCCCACACTTTTAATGTAAATATTTTTATAAAGTTTTATCCACTACACACACACACACGTACATACACACACACAATGTAGTTAGTATGTAGAAGGGGGAATCAGTTTACTCACATAAGTCCAAAAGTGTTCCTAACAGAAGTAACATCATAGGAGAGGGTTGGTACTGAGTAGAGCTGATTAATGTACACATAATGGGAAAGGAGGAGGAGGGCATCATCCTGGGCAGAAAGGAAGAGCATGTGTACATGCACAGAAACATGAAGCATCATGGATGGAGAAAAATGTGCAAGGTGGGATATGCTGGTATACAGAGTTAGAAAGACAAGCAAATTGCAGATTGTATAAACCCTGTCAAGACATTCTTTGGAGCTAACACTCAATGCCACAGTCAAAAGTTTTAAGCTTGAAAGGGATAAGATTACATGTGTATTTTAAGAAGCCCACACTTGTGGCAGGAAGATGATCAGAGATGATAAAGCAAGACTTAGAAAAGGAAAGCTGTACGGTACAAAAGGAATACAGAGAAGGAGGCAGAGGTAAGAAAGTAATGAAGCAACTTCAGAGAACTTGCAATCGAACAGTTGTGGGGTAGTCACAAGACTTACACTGGGCTATTAGCATCTCACTGACATCTCTGAGACTTAGCATCGGCACCTTGCTTCTCAACAGAGTTACCTGAGGAGCAGTTAAAAACCCTGGTGTCCAGACACATGAAGTCAGAATCTCTGGAAAAGGAAGGCTGTGCCATTATGAGTCCATCTGCAGGCAAGACTGGAAGGCACAGATCCAGACAAAGATCCTTCCTTTAAATTATTTGTGAAGAAAATGAGAAATTAAGTAATCTATCCAACTTCACAGATAAATGGAAGTAGAATCTGATCCTCCTGTCTCTCAGCCCAGGAGTCTGACCACTGGTCAGAATTATACACACTAACATCAGCAGATCAGTAACCAGCACTTATAAGTCAGGTACATGGCATTTATTCATTCATTCGTTCATTCACTCATTCATACTCCTGCCTGCCAGTTGCCAGCAGAAACTGATTATAGAAGAAATAGATGGTACTTTTATTTCTTGGCACTGTGATATGTAAGATGATGACAGGGTAATAGGAAAGACATAATATTCCTAAATGAAAAGCCAGAGAATGTATAATACAAGAAATAATTAATGTTTGAAGCATTTACTGAAAGAGCCACAAGAATTAAGAGAAATGAAAGCTAACTCTGGAAAAGATCACATTCAAGGAGGAGACAAGAGTTATCAAAATGTGAACTTGAAATTTTGAGTATTTCAAAAGGTAATGAATGACTTTTTACGATCTTTCCCTAGCAAATCCTATTAATTCTGACAGGCATGCCTACAAGTTATTTAATATTGGTTTTACTAGGGAAGATTTAGTAGATTTTGGAGCAGTTTACAGCCTTTGAGCAATTTTTAGTCATAAATCAAAATGTAGATGCAGTCATTTTATTCGTGGAAAGATTAGGTCAATTGGAGAAAAAAATTCCATTAAGAGTGAAGCAAGATGAGTTATTACTAATAAGCTCATGCAACTGTGAAAAATACTCTTTCAGAATGTTTCTTCAGATAGAGATGATAACGTATTTAAGTGACATATTGATAACATTAACTGTGCCTCATGTAAATATCATAAAAATACAAATTTAGTTGATACTTCAGTATATTTTGAGACTCAGAAAAGACTAATTTTTCATAATATCACAATCATCAGTCATCCTATAACCATCGTTCTTTCGACCCTTCCTCTCCCATACATCCATTGAATTGATATTTCACCTTTCCTCTGCCACTGTCCTCACTTTAGTTTGGATTTTAGATACTTGCAAAATGTTTAAACTAGTGCCTTCAATACAACATGTACTTAATAGATACGGGTTATACATTGTACTATCTAGGTACAATCTGCTGTGCTATACACCCCTAGAAAGGCTGCTGTGGTTGAGAGGGCTCGTGGTGAGTGGTGAAGAGCATGAACTCTGATCTCAGATTATCTGAGTTCAAAACCTGGCTCTATTATTTACCAGCAAGATGATCTTGAACAATTTAACTTTACTCAAACTCAATTTCTTCATCTCTCACCAGTAATAATAATATCTGCCTCAAAATTTATAATGAAGATATTTCAATCAATAAATACTTATGAAGTGCTTATACCAGATCTTTTAATATAGCATGTGCTCAACATGTATTGATTATTATTATTATAGTGTCTTATACTAGCAGGTATTCAATAGATATTACCTGGAAATGTTGCTACGTGGGAAAACCACACAGAAATAAAACAAATGATAAAGTAATAGCAATATTCACTATGACTAACAAGACTTGGTCTTTTTCCTGATGTATTTCATGCTTGCAGTAAAATTCCACACAACTTGTATATTATCTGTGACTTTAATAGCTATGAAATAAGGATATCGATATTTTCTTCCCTTCTTCCAACAGATATGAAGATTCATTCTATAATATTTTTCATGGAAATAGCTGAAGATCATGTTTTCAAGTATAATATATTAATTCAAAATATCTAAGTTTTTATCCAAGGCTTTCCAGAAGGAACAGGGTGCTAATTCTGATAGAATCCTCAAAGAACCAAATACCCTTTTTATTCAACTTGGCAGCACTGGAGCAATGTAGGTACTAATCGTCTAATAGCATAATTAGAGACCTCTGACTTGAGTTCAGCATCTGCTGAAGCACACGCAGTGAAGAGCGTACAGGTCCTGTCTTAAGACTGTGGTACAAAGTACAAAGTTTTATTACAACACCTTTGAGGAAAATGGCATATATACTAAAACATGTCCAGGGACCACAAGCATAGATTTTCTGACACTCTTAACTAGGCAAAAGCTTGAAACTGATGCCTACTCAAATTCAAAATGATCTTGTCTTCACAGTCACTTCTTTAAGAGAGATAAACCCAAAGGTTGTGGAGGATGTTTAATGCACGACCCAGTGGAAATGTATGTTAAACACTGATTTATTAAGAAGATTCTGTGAAAGCTGAACCTAAGGGATACATCACAGGAGCTGAGTTATTGGAGGAGAATATTCCAGGCTGCATGAAAACAGCATAGTTTTTTTTTTTTTTTTTTTGAATTTACAACTTGCTGAAAGGAAAAGGGGGAAAAAAAACTGCTGTGAGAAAACCTACCATTCCACTTAGGAGGTTTGATAAGTTGTGATCTGTGGCAAGTGCTCCTACCAAGCCAGCACGTTTTGCATACCTTATACCTTTACCTGTTGCATTTCACCACATATTCTCCTGAGGAAGTTAAAAGAGAGCTGTCAAACGAGTCCTGTCTCTTTGTCTCTGGGATGTAGAACAGAGAAGTGCATTTTACCCTGAGTGCCTTTTCCTTCAACAGATGATGTCATGCTAGGCTTTGAGCTACACCTCAAATCACACCCCCAGGTCTTGGTAAAGTCAGGATTGGATTTCAGTACTCAGGACTCAGCCAACATCCTTCCCTCTGCTCGAGCTAACATCCTTCTCAATTAGGTTGGATTATGTAGTATAAACTGCACTAGCTTGAGTACCTAACTTACTACCAGAAAACAAGTTGGGACTACTTCAGAAAAGGCAAATAAACAAAAAAAAAAAATCAACAAAGTAGTGGTGTGTTGTTCTGTATAATGAAGATTTAGATATACCAAGAATAATATAATTAAACATTTTGACCAAAAATATTGTTTTCAACCAGTTAGCAGACAGAGATCTTGGGTGGGGGGCAAAAAAAGGCTGTTTACAATGATTTCAAACTCACCTGGCCTCATGTAAAATGTTTATGACCTATTTCAAAATTTCATTTAATATCACTGACTTCCTTATGATTCAACAAGAAGCATACGCTTGGTCAACAAAAAGTACTTCTTTTATGCCTTTTATTACTGTATAATCCTATTCTCAGTAGTAAGTACAAGAATAAGTATGTTTGAACTTGCAATGCAAAATAATCTCAAAAGAAAATTTTATAATATCTTCTAGAGATGACTTGTATGCATCCAACACAAGATGCTTATTAAGAGGAAGTACTGACTTTCTTTCATCTCTCTCTCTCTCTCTCTCTCTCAATCTAGCTCCATGTAAATTTTATATATATCATATACTAGAGCATACGTTGAGTATATTGTAATAGCCTCACCATGAAGTATGTTTGGAATTTAGTATACTGAGCAAACTGAACACTTTCCTTTTAGAATATCTGTCTTTAAGCACATATAAGAAATTCATAGAAAAGCTCTCCTTGCATTTGTTATTTTTCAACTGTTTTCAATCCAAAATAATCAATGTACCAAAGTAACATGTTTTAGGATAGCATGTCCTGAACTGTTTCACAGTTATATTTTGGAGCAACATACTCTGGTCTCCAATAATACATAACTATTTTAGAGTAATTACAAGACTGGGGCCAGCAAATCTTATTAGAGAGAGATGAATGAAGATGCAAGAGACAGAGAATATCTTTGTGGGGGGCCAAGGGTCTTCATCTCTGGAAAACTCTCAGATTTACTGAGGAACAGCAAAGGCACAGTGCTCAGCTGAGTGCATATATTTGTTTTAGGTTAGCAAGGTAGGCAAGCAAAGCATGGTGACAGTTTAGCTGAATAATTAACTTTTATCTGATTGTTCCCATGGGAGCTTCCTTGCCTTCCCTGTAAGGTCCACCTGTGCTCAAAGTGACAAAACATCTTGTCTTCAAGATGTTTTGATTCCTCCAAATTAGCAGTCTTCTACCCTCCAAGCCAACTCAAGCAGACATTAACCATTAGGTGACTTAAGGAACTCTACAAGTAATCATAAGATATTGATAAACAAAAAGACAAATAAAATAACTCATAATCTTAAAATCCTCAGATCCATATCATTATGCATAGTTTCCAGACCCCACATTTTTTCTAATGAGTAAACATGACTCATATGATTTAGAGCTTGCTTCCTTACTTTCCTGTCACAGGGACATAATACCTGACATACACAACTTAAGGGAAGAGAGGTTAATTTTGGCTCACAGTTTTGGAGGTCTCAGTCCACGCATGGTCAGCTAGTTCCACGGTACCAATGGCATACTAGAAAGGCCTTCCAAAGTAAAGTTGCTCATACCATGGAGGACAGGAAGCAGAGTGCAAAGGCAAGAGCAGAGCAGGAGATATACTCTTCCAGGTCAAGCCCTAATGACCTACCTTCACTTAGGCCCTACCTCCTACTAGCAAGTCAATTATAGTGCCCCATAATTTAATCACCTTCCAAAAACCCCACATCTGAATAGATGAGAATTTTGCAGGACACTCTAGATGCAAATCATAGCACTTGCTTTTCTTATATTTATCAAATGTATTCAATATAAGAATCAACTGGTTGAAATGCACCTGTCTGAACATTAGGGATAGTCAATATGTAAACAATGTGCTGCCCCAGTGACACTCAGGATAAACTATTAAGTGATTAATTCTTTCCATGATTCTGGTTGCAAACTGAATTGGACAAGAACTGAGTCAAATTCAATGTTTAGGCTCAGTGTTGACCTTATGGGGAAATTTGACTTGATTCTTGTGCAATTAAATTCGTCACCAGAATCATGGAAAGAATTGTTAATGAACCAAGATATAACTGTATTATGCGTTTATATCATTTTATATATCTGTATAGTATTCCCTTGCAAAGATATATGCTTTTATTTTACAAATCCCGATTTGGGACATTTACTTCAGTTTTAATTAAACTACTCTAAATGCTGCACTGAACTAATGCTGAATGCTTAATTTAGTTGCAATTGAACTAATTGCTGCACTTCTGGGAATATGATGGAGCTCTGAGCAGTGATAAATCACCCACTCCACGATTTGGAATCTAGACACTGGAAAATAACTCGGGGGAGAAAAGAAGGAAAAGAGGGGAATTCCTAGGGCCCAGGAAGGATCTTATGGGAAAATTGGACCCTACGGAGAAATTGAAGAGACAGAACGCAATGCAGAAAAAAGAAGGGGCAATCTTCACTTTCTCCCTGGCTCATGGCAAATGGCTCATGAGAAAGGAGGATCAACCTACAGAGACACAGTGAAAACAGGTGACTACAGAGGTGGAATGGTCAGTCAGTGCATGATGCGTGCTACAACAGTTAGTGAGTAACTCCGCTCCAAGTGTCTACCATATGCCCTGGAGAGAGAGCTTCGTCAGATACCATTTTAGGGAGGGGGCAACTGAACCTCGAACTCAGAGCAGCCACGGATTGACTTCCTCTCATCTCCCAGTGTGATCTCCCCACAGTGACCGGATGAGGGACAGCCATAAGAGACGTCCATGCTTAGAGAGCCAGGGTCAGGCTGGCAAGAGACACCCAGTGTTGGTTCTTTGAAAGAGTAAACAAAACAGACAGAGTAAACAAAACCCTTAGCCAATCCTACAAAATAAAAAAAAGAAAAGACGAAATTCATGCAATTAGAAATGAAAAAGGAGAAATTACAATGGATTCTGCCAAAATCCATAATATTAGTAACTACTTTGAGAACCTGTACTGTGATAAAATGGAAAATTCAGAAGAAATGGATAAATTTCTAGAAGTATATGAACTACCAAATCTGAACCAAGAAGGTATAAAAATCCTGAATAAGCCAGTGTCAGTGAAATTGAAGTAGTAATAAAAACACTACCAACTAAGAAAAGCCCTGGTCCTGGTGGATTCATTGCTGAATTCTTTAAGAACTTTAGAGACAATCTAACACCAGTACTCATCAAACTCTTTCATGAAAAAGAAAAGAAACTAGTACTCCCAGTCATTCCTGAAAACAAGTGTTACCCTCAGTCCAAATCCACAAAAGGACCCAACCAAAAAAGAAAACTACAGGCTAACCTCTTTAATGAACACAGATGAAAAAAATCCTCAGCAAGGTACTGGGAAACAGAATGCAGCAAATCATAAAAATGATCATACATCATGACCAAGAAGGATACATTACAGTGATACAGAGATGGTCTGATATACACAAATCAATAAATATGATCTACCACATAAATAGAAGGAATGACAAAAATCACACGATCATCTCAACAGACATAAAAAAAGGCATTTGACAAAATCCAATATCCATTCAAGACAAAAACCCTGAAGAAAATAGTAATAGCAGGTCTTTATCTCAACCCAGTGAAAGCTATGACAAACCAATGGCCAACATCATACTAAATACAGAGAAGTTGAAAGCTTTCTCTCTAAAATCAGGAACAAGATAAAGGGGTCTACTATCACCACTTCTGTTGAATATAGATCTCGAAACATTAGCTAGAGTAATTAGACAAGAAAAAATATAAAAGGGACACAGATAAGGAAGAAAGAACTTAAATTATCATTATTTGCAGATGGCATGATCCCCTACATAGAAGACCCCCAAAACCACCAAAAGATTTCTAGAGCTAATTTTCAAATTTTGTAGCATAACAGGATATAAGGTCAACACTCAAAAGTCAACAGTGTTCCTCCTGTACACCAATAACCAACTCACTGAGAAGGAATTTAGGGAAACAGTATCCTTCACAACAGCATCAAGAAAAATGAAATTCTTAGGAAATAACCTAACCAAGAAAGTGAGAGACCTCTACAATTGAACTATAGTACTCTGAGAAAAGAGATCGAAGAAGATATCATAATGGAAAGCTATCCTCTGTTCCTGGATAGGAAGAACCAATATAGTAAAAATGGCCATATTTCCAAAACTGTTATATAGATTTAATGCAATCCTGATCAAAATTCCAATAACGTAGCTCACAGAACTAGAGAAAGCAATCCTAGAATTTATATGGAACCAGAAGAGACCTAGAATAGCAAAAGCAATTCTCGGCAGCAAGGGCAAGGCAGGGAGCATCACAATCCCAGACTTCAAATTATACTACAAAAGTGCAGTGACAAAAACAGCATGATATTGGCAAAACAAAACAAAACAAAACAAATCCTCATGGATCAATGGAATAGAAACAACTCTAGGCACACTGAGCAACCAAACTCCTTCACTGCAGGAAAGATAGTCTATTTAAGAAATGGTGCTGGGAAAACTGGCTATCCAAATGCTGAAGGTTGAACCTAGACCCATATCTCTCACCATGCACTAAAGTCAAAATGAATCTAATATCTACACATTAGAATAGAAACACTTAATCTATCGGAAGACAAAATAGGTAAAACTTTTGAAGACAAAAGTGTAGGCAAAGTTTTCTGAATAAAGCCCTGGTTACAGAAGAAATAATACCAAAAATCAACAAATGGGATCACATCAAATTAAAAAGCTTCAGCACAGCAAAGGACACTACTAACAGAGTGAGGAGACAACCTACAGAATGGGGAAAAATTTTTACCAGCTACTCCTCAGACAAAGGACTAATATCTAGGATATATAAAAAACTCAAAAAATTAGACTCCCCCAAATTTAAAGACCCAATCTAAAAATGGGCATCCAAAATGAACAGACATTTCTCGGAGGAAGAAATAAAAATGGCCAATAAATACATGAAAAAATGTTCAACATTGCTGGCCATTCAAGAAATGCAAATGTAAATACTGAGATTCCATCTCACTCCAGAAAGAATGGCTACTATCAATAAATCAACCAATAACAAATGCTGTTGAGGCTGTGGGGAGAAAGGAATTCTCCATTGTTGTGGAACTGTAAACTGATATAGCCACTATGGAAATCAGTATGTAGATTCCTCAAAAAACTAAAAATAGAAATTTGATTTGACCCAGCTGTTCCCTTTCTAGGTATCTTTCCAAAAGAGTCACACATTATATCACAGTGATGGATATATACCCATGTTTATAGCAGTACAATTCATAATAGTTAAATCTTGGAAACAGCCTATATGTCCATCAACAGATGAATGCATAAAGAAAATGTGGTGTTTATACACAATGGAGTACTACTCTTCCATAAAGAAGGATAAACTTGAGTCATTTGTGGGAAATTGGATGGACCTGGAGACCATAATGTTAAAATGAAGTAACTCAGACACACAAACTTAAATATCACATGGTTTCTCTTATATGAAAACTCAATATATATAAAGTAGGAAATGAAAGACAGATAATAGGAAAAAGGAGGTATTGTAATCCAGCATGGACAATGTATCTAAAAATGTACCTTCACATAATACAGTTGCCTTACCCATCTTATATGTTCTTTGGTCTATTCGTCTGGTTTCATTTTATATATATATATATATATACATATATATATATATATGTATATATATGTATATTTATCTCACATGGTATATGAAGTCTGAGAAAAAATTCATGATTCATCATATTCCTTGAGATAACTTTTATAACCACTAGCTTAAAATATGCTAGTAATTTAAAGCTGTTATCTTTTCTATGCTCCTTTTATGGCAAGGCAAATGTTAAGTAAAATTCCAGCAATAAAGCCCACATAATGCCATTCCTCTCTATCTTCTATTTCACAATGAACTTCTAGATTTTTTATATGACTGCTGTAATGGTCAGCTGGGAAATACTCAACATCTGTAACTAAAAGGAGAGTTTATTCTGTTCACAGTTTCAGAGGATTCAGTCCATGGTTGGGTGGCTCCAAAGCAAAAACTTCACTGCAGAAGGCATGGCAGAGCAATGCTACTTAATTCATAGTGGCCAAGAAGTAGAGCTGAAGAACAGTGGCAGGGAGGAAGAGGTGAGGGACCAGATATAGACCCCAAGGTCATGCTTCCATAACCACCTAGGAGTGTTTTACTAATTCCTTGGGTGGATCCCAAGCCAATCAAATTGACAATCCACCTAAATGGCCACAACTACTTTGGACCCTAAATGGGTTTATCCTTTCTTTCAATACTGTCAATGTCAATTATTATCATTTTGTCTAGTCTTTGACAATTTGATACCAAGAATGCACAGAGAGCACTGTTATATTATAGGGTCTGTTATTAAACGGAGCATTTGGTGCAGGTTTATCTCTTAGAATGAGCGCCTGTGATGTAACAACCCTATGCTATATGACTGGATATGAAGGTAGGCGTGATAGGGTACCTGCTCTCAAGAAGCTCATACGAATAGCTAAAAACTTTAATAAGTTTCCAAAGAATAAAGTAGGACTTTGAGGAATGGGTTGTTTTAAAGAAGGCAAATGCGCAAAATGTGAGTCAGTTTGGCTGGGGCAAACTAAATTCAAATGAACCCCTTAGGGTACAGCAGCGCCAGATTACTTGGCACTGCTGAGGGGCTACCTATAGTGAGGCTGGTTAAATTTGTAATAAATTGTTCGTTTCATTGCATAAAGGAACAAAGGAGCTGTATTTTCTATCCTAATGTTCATTCACCACTGTCCGTCATGTGAACTGAAAACAATGTGCTTTCTCCCATCCGCATATTTGGCCACTGACCCGCAATTATGCAACAGAGCTGACACCCCTCAGTTTGTCATGTGGGGTCAAGGTGTTCCCTACAGGTGTGCAGCTCATCATGATCCTTTGTACTTGTGCGTATGCCTTTCTTTTTACAAGATTAAAAATTTATGTGTAGCACATATCATTAATCCCCAGTGTCAGTGAACTGAACTGTGTGTGTTTGTGCAGCTGCTGATTCCTAAGACACCCACTTGGAAAGGAGACAAAAGTCCTGAACGTACCTTTTTGTAAATCAGAAAATATATGGAGTCCATCCAGATTTTTTAAAAATGAGTTTGCAATTCAGCAGCCTCACCAGAACCAGTGACTGCCCACACGCTGGGCAATGAAAAGATCTGGTTCAAGCATCCATTTGGAAACAAGTATCACTAAGTGATATATAGGAGGCATTTGTTCTTTAAAGAAACCTGCAGTTTTGTAAAATTGCGATATTTAATACTCAATTTTTTAAAATTTAAGAGTATTGAAATCTGGAAATAATCTAATTAGTAGTGTGTCTATCTAAATGGAGGCTGGAGCATTCTCCCTACCCTGGGGAACTTTGCAGCTCCACCCAGCAGCTCAGTCCTACCCGCCTGCCTCCTCAAAGCCTCTGGAAGAGTTTCCAGTCTCTAAGTCACTTCCCCTTGCCAAGTAGCTCAGAAACTGCAGTATATGTCATCTGCAATGACCAATCCATTCATCCTCTGAGGCAGATAAAGGCAGAGGAGTGATCCCATTTACAGATGATGGGGTACAGGAAACACTGCCCCCAAATATGTCACATTGGCATACCGAGTATTTTACACTGAAGGAAATGGAAAAAGCCTCTGTATCAGGAAGGTCTTTCCGAATTTCTACCATCTTATCACCCATGAAGTGGGTCACAAAAACTAAAATTCCCCTCACTTCTTCTTCTCTGAAGCTGACCATAAAATCTAGAAAAGTCACTCTATGACGCTCTTGCCCCTCCAAATATCCTCAAGTGACAGGTGTCTGGCCCTCTAGCCCGAGGGAAAGAATGTGATCCAGAGAGGCCAAGAGGAACCTGAACAAGCACCACTCCCTGTCCTGTTTGCTATATTTAGATCATATTACTTGCCTCTAATCATTACTTCTGCACAACTACCCATAAAAATACACAGTTTTCCCTTGGTCTTTAAATCTTTATTTCTGAAGAAAACTGTATGACATAAGGCTTATATGATATAAATATGCTTTTCACTTTTTACTTTCTATTTTGTTATAGGATAGTCAGCTATGAACTTAGTGATGAACAAGGAAAATATTGTTTTTTGGTTTTTTTTCTCATGCACAGATGAGGAGTCTGTACTTTGGCAAGGATGAACTCCTTTGTCCAAAGTCTCTATCTTTTTGAAGCGTGCCCCAGCCACCCCAAGTTTAAGGGACTAGGGGGGCTATGAGTCATTCTGCACCCCTTTTTACAAGAAGTTTCTGCAGTGACTCATTGGGGAACTCTCAACAATAAACTCTACAGTGGGATGGAGGCTGCTGCCCTGGTGTGAATGGAAGGGAGAGAGTTTGGTGAGTTGGCTTCCACTGAGCTGTCTCTCATTGTGCCACCACAGTGACAATTTGCTCTTTCAGTTCTTGCAAAGAGCCTGCAGTAACAGGTTAGTTTCTTGTCATTGTTTAGGAAGTTTGAGGTGGGAGAGGAAAAGTCTGTTGATTAAGTCAAGTTTATAGTCATTCCAGACATTTGTACCTTGAAAGCAAGGACGCAGTGTGGTCCACATATCCTATCACTGCACTTCTCCAATCATCTTCTATTTCAGCGTAACTCTGGAATTTTCTGTATGGCTGCTTTGGACCCCAAATAGATTTATCATTTCTTCTTTTACCCATTCAAAGATTTATTAAGGCATTATTTTGCTGGACACTGAGTTTACAAAGAGGTAAATAAAACAGCTTCTCTTTCTTTTTGGACTCCTCGGACCTCACAGCCTAACAGTGTTAAATTGTATTAAGTTTGGCCTAAAGCTGTCTTCATACATACTTTAGGTTGGCCTAAAGGTTTGCTTGTACATAATCAACTGTAACCTAACTTGATGTGAAAACAAATCTACTTTTTGAACAAGTACTGGAGTCTCAAGCAGTCACAAGTGGCCAACTGTTTGAACCCTGGTCAAGTAAGATAGATACAAGCTATAGCCAGACTGTTTCTGCCTTACTTCCTTTTTTGATATGTCACTTCTTTTTCTCTGACTGTAAATAAAACCTACGCATGCAGTGAGTCAGAGCAATCAGGACCATTTTGTTACAGACCGTTATTCAAGTTTAGAATGCAAATAGTGCCAATTAAGACCTACTAAACTAGGTTTGCTGGAATTTGTCATTTAGCAGCAGGTTCTCCAGGTTTCTTCGTCCTGGTCAAGCTGAATTGCTGTGAAGTTCTTAGTATCCAGAGAGGTGTGGTCTGATACGTACACTGAGGCCCAGCTTACTGTGGTGTGGAGATTGCTCTATCTGGGGCTATGGGACTTGTTGGGGAGAAAAGACAGGCATGTGCTGAATAAGTTACAGAGCTAAGCTGCCTAGGAGGCCTGGAGGCTCGGGAGGGAGACTTTACCAGTAGCCCAGGCCTGGTCTTGTGCAGTGGGGTGCCAATGGCACTTGCAGAGTAACGCCTGGGGGACCAGCACGAATCAGGAGAGCAGAGTTTGCAGAAAAGGATTAGCTTTGGAGTTTCTGGCTGGTTAGTCAACCAAAGATGGCCACCCACTGCCACCTCTCACATAATAACCTGTAAGACACACTTAACCAGTCGGTTTACCTCCACTCTTGCTCCTTAATGATCTGTTTGCCACAGGGCAGCCAATGCAGCCTAAAGACATTCCAATTCCTTCTCAATACATCCATCAGCTTCTCACTGACATGACTAGAATAAAATCCAAACTTGAACTGCAAGGCCCTACATTACTTGGCCCTCAGATTCCTTATTATTTCTTTCCTACTATTCCTCTATCTCTATCTCCTTCTCAGCCACTTCGCTGCCTTCAAGCATTCTTACCTTGGGCATTTTCTTTACCCATTTCCTCTCCCTGACAGATAGTCCTTAATTAGATTTTGGACTCTATTTTTTAGTTCTCGTCTCAGAGACACTCTCTGATCACAGGTATCTAAGGTAACACCCACTTTCCCGATTTATCCTCTTACTTTGCTTAGTGAAATGTTTCATAGCTCTTCTCACTGTCTGACGAGGTTGTCTGTCTTCTTGATCACTGTTTTATCTCTGAAGCGCAGGGTACTGCTTACGTGTATCAGGGGATCAATAAGTATACATTGAATGAGTAAAGAAAGTAATTAATGTGGAGATGCTCTCAGGCTATATTAAACCCACTGAGAGATTTGGACTCATATATGTGATCAATTACAGAATAATTTAATCAGGGTATGTGCTACACTAACGGTGATGCCAATTTCATTTTCAACTAACTAGACAATTTAGTGAGATTAATTAAACAAATAGGTACTAAGAAACCAATTGATTCAATTTTGTAAGTACTACAGAGATAGCTTATAGTATGCCATGAAATCAAATAATGGCATGCCAACCTATTGTGGGGAGTAGAAAAGGCTTCCTTCAGGAAATGATATCCAAGCTGAAACCAGATGGGTGAGCAGGAGTTATCCAAGTCAGGAAAGGAGAGGAGTAGCATGTGCAAGGGTCCAGAAGTAGCTTGGGGTTTGGTATGTTAAAGAAACTGAAAGAAGATCCAGTGTAACTGGAGTGCAGAGAATGAGTAGGTAGGTCAGGAAATGAGGCTGGGGAAGCTGATAGGAGCTTGAACATAGGGCCAACACAAGTTTGTCAAGAGATTCAAGAAATGGGTGACGCGATCAAATTTGCCTTCTAAAACCTATCAGTTTGTGGGCTAGGGATTTAGCTCAGTGGTTAGAGCATTTGCCTACCAAGTTCAAGGCTCTAAGTTCTAACCCCAGCATCAAAAAAAAAAAAAAAATCAGATTATATAATATGGAAAATAAATTGGAACATGGCAAAACTGGAAGCAAGAAGACCAATTATGCTACTGAAGTGATGAAGATACCATAATAGTTTAGACTAGAAAGGTGATAACATAAATGGAGAAAAGTAGGTAGATTCTAAAAATGATTAGGAGATAAAATATAGTTTTGGTGACTGATTAGACATAGGAGAATAGGGAAGATGGAGGTATCAGGAATGATTTGCACCAGTTATGAGCTGCATTGTATCCCTCCAAAGTTCATATGTTGAAGTTTTGACACACAGTGCCACAAACTGTGGTCTTATTTGTAAATACCATTCATTATAGATGTAATCAGTTCAACTAAAATGAGATCACCATGTGGTAGGGCAGTTTCATCATCCAGTATTGTAATTATCTTTATGAAGGAAAAATTCGGACACAGATTTACCTGCACAAGAGAATGCTGTGTGAAGATGAATGCACAGATGAATGTAAGGCATCTACAAGCCAAAATGCCCTGCCCCAAATGGCCAGAAAACCCAAGAGTCCAGGGGAAAAGTATCAAAACTATCCTTACAGCCCTTGGAAAGCAGCAACCTGTATGACACCTTGATTTGGAACTTTTAGTATCCACAACAGTGAGACTGTAAGTTTCCATTATTTGAGCCATCCAGTTGGTACTTTTAACAACAGTCCTAGCAAACCGATTGTATTAGTGCTTACAAGAGTTTGCAGGGCTGGGGCAAGACTTCTCAAAAGATTGCACATGCCCTGAATCAGATTTCACGCAAAACAAAAATTTACAAGGTTAACCTACAATATTTGCCCACACAGTCAAATGTAGAAGAGTACCAGAGATCTTGTCCACATGCTAGAGATCCGAAGAATCCAGCTGACGGCCTGGAGCATATTGCCACGTCCCGCACAAGTGTGCATCAGAAGGCCAAAAGATCTGTGGTGGAAGATTGAGATGTCTGCACTGGGTTGAAGGGTCAGGGCTGGAAGATAAAGAGTCTGCATCAGGAGGCCAGAAGGCAGGTGCTGGAAGCAGAAGAATCCGAGCTGGAAGCCAGAAGTCAACGTTCAAGGTGAAGACCAAGACCAGAACTCCTCTAAGATAACAGCAGCTGTCCTTGGCAGCAGTGAGGAAAATCAGCTGCAGCAAAGCTCCCTGAAGGAAGATCAGCTGAAGTCCTTCCCCCTCCCCTTCTCCATTTATACCGTTCTGACAACTGTGGTTCCTCAAATCAGCTGGGCCTTCCCACCTAAACTGACAATTAATCTACCACCACACTACTACGCTATCATTGTTTCAAATGATACCTCCCGGCAGATTCTATACAGATGTGACAGTCATGGGCTGGCATGAAGACACCTTTTCTCATCCCCTTCGCACTCAAGATCCTGTCCCTCCAAAGACCACTGAAAAGTGATTGATAAACCAACGACACAGAGAAAAGAATAACTCATCTATTCATCCATGCATTCATCTAAGTATACCAGTTTAACCAATATTTCTTTGAGCCCCGTATTTATGATCCACATAGATTGAAAGGAAGCACTTGTTTGGGGGTGGTCAGGAAAATTATACCCAAACTCTTGGATTCAGATAAGGCAATGAGAAAATTTGGCTGAGCTTCAAGAAAGCATTCCTGTAGTAAAAGCTGTTATTGTTCAAGAGCTTCCCAGAGAATGCGCTTGTAACCCCACAGTTCAAGTCAGAGGAAATTCTGCTGGACGGAACATTCAATAACACACTTGGGGAAACAATCTTAAATTATAAAGGCCAATTGGCAGGATTACTTCATTGTTTCCATCTTCATTTTCTATAAAAGCTCCCGGTGGAGACTTCACGACATGGGTGGCCAAGTTATAACCACTGAATGATACAATTGAAGATAAATCAAAATGTCGTGACTGTTCGTTCTACTCCTATTTCTGACTTTTACTTGCAAGCCTTATCCTCTGGACTATTTTCTCTGTAGCATTTTCAGTTCATACCCCCTATTTCTCAAAAAATTTTTCTGCTTAAATCACAGGAAGTGTTAAGATACAGAAATTATGGACGGCCCAGCTCACGTATCTTCTGGTTTAACTATCAAAAGTAGTCTTTCAGGTGCAAAAAGAACAAAACAACAACAACAAAAAAAACTGCCAAGAGAATTTGCCCAGACTCTCATCGTTAAAGGCTTTTTTTTTTTTTTTAGTATGATCTCATACTGTATCAGGAAATTAGCAACAAGGTGATACTCAAGATATTTTCTTTTCAAAGACATAGGTTGTGTGTATTTTTACTGACTTTCAGCTTCCTGGCAACTTTTAAACTGCTTCCTAATCTACATTTCCTAATCTGCATTTCCTCACTGAATTGGGGCAGGAATGAGGGGAGACCAGTTTTACAGTTAGTAAATTTAATTAGCCCAAAGCAGAGAGAAAGAAAGTCCGCAAATGTTATCCCATTCCTACCAGATTGGCTTACCACCAAATATCCACTGATGTCTTACCAAGTAACAGTGACCTGTTCCTCAGGGAGCAAGAGACTGTTCTCCATCAGAGGAAACAAGACATGCATAGAACATGAGGACTCAATAGGATTAGTCTTTATTTTTCCCACATCCATAACAGAGGAACAGGACTCCTAAGACACGTGGATCTGGCATGATGACCCCCAAAAGACCATATCCTGTTGTTTTCTGATTAAATGGATATTTCTGCCTAGAATATACCCAGGGCTTAGTTTAGGACCTCAGATTATAACCTTACTGAAGAACTATTGAGGCAAGAAATCATTTCTCAAGTGACCTTTGTTTTCCTCCCCTGGGAAGGATTTCCACAATCCATTGACCTTCCTGGCAAATCCTGGTTCTTTTTTTGTTGGAAATCCTGAATCTTTCAGTCAAGTTTCAAGCAAAGAAAGTCCATCCTTTCTCTGCAGCTGAATATAGTGATTCATTCATCAGACAGAGGCATGAAGGCAACCACAGAAAGCACAAACCTTGACAAGTAAACAAGGGAAGAGAACATTTTGAGTACAGATATTTTGGTTTTCTTGTTGTTTGGTTCTGTCATAAGAACAAAAATGACTGCAGTAACAGGAAATATAGTGGCATTTTAAAATAGGAGTATAGGGCTATGGGTATAGCTGAATGGTATTTACTCAGCATGTGCAAGACCCTGGGCTTGATGATGGGTGGAGGTGGTGGTGGCAGAGGAGGAGGGAGGGAAGGAGGAGGAAGAAGTAGAACAGGAAGAGGAAGAAAGAAAAAGACTGTGTTTGTTAGGTTTTCTCTCGTTGCTGGGACAAAATACTAGACACCCAAAGTTAGGGGAAGAAAGGTTTATTTGGCTCACAGTTTGTAGAGGTTTCTGTCCAGTCAGCTGGGTCTGAGGCAGGGTGGCATGGCAGACAGGCAGAACACAGCCAGGTAAGCAAGGAATGCAAGCAAGGGATGGGGGGAGCTAACCAGCTTCTTTCTGTATTTTATATCTTATACAGGCTACCTGACTTTAGGGTGGGAGTACTCCCACCCTTAATCCTAGTGTCAGATCCTTGATCCCAGCAGAACCATGCCAAACCAATCAGTGGACTAATTTAGTAATTACACACTCCAGATCCAGCTACTTCTTACCACATGAGGCTTTAGGGGGACATCTAGACACAAACCATAACAAAGACAAAGGAGGAAAGAGCAGGAGAGAGAGAAGAAACTATAGACAAGATAGTGTCCTTGTTTTATAGGGCTGCAGGCATCAAGGTATGTCTGAACTTCCATTCCCTTCTTCACTCTTCTCAAGCATATTCAATAAAAGGGATCACACACTTGTTTGGGGGTTTTCATCAGCTTTGGGGGAGGGACAGTGCTTGGAAGTCTGTGGACAGTGATATGGACCTCTAGGTACAGGGAGGACCCCTCTAAGAAGAGAGTCTCCTGACCTGCTTCAAGGGGAAGTCAGAAAATCCTTCCTATATTTATGATTTGCTTCAGGGGAAGAGGGTAGGGGATAGTTAGAGTGATCTGCCTATTCTTTTGTTTTCTCCAAGCTTTAACTATTAGTATACCAAGATGCAGTAGTTTGGGATAGTACATTCTGAACCCATAAGAGTCAAACTAGACTATCCTGTGGCTTATCGTCTTAGCACTCCCACCTCTGTGACCCTGCGACCCTGAACAGTAGTGGAAGAAGCAGAGGAAAGTGGGCTGGGTTACCATGAACTGCAAGAGGGAGAATATTCTGCTTTAGAGGAGAGTTCATAATTTGCAGTTATTGTACCAAATTGA
>PVJO010015584.1:0-44541 GCA_004026905.1 Hystrix cristata
TTTTTTTGAGGCAGGGTCTTGCTATGTAGCCCAGGGTAGCTTTGATCGTGCGGTGATCTTCCCAAGTGCTGGGATCACAGGCCTGCGCCATCACACCGGGCCAAGAGAAGCTGTTGGTACTATTAACCAAGGTTGTCTTTTTGACTCTGGCAATCTATCCTTATTTGTGTATAAGTAGAAGGATTTTTAGGGAAAAGCGAGGTATTAATGACTGCCATAGGAATGATAACCTGGGCTTAACTGGTTGCTTTCATGGCCATTGATTTCTTGGCTGGCTGGTTAAAGCATTTGTGTTATCAGGTCATGACCTGTGCTTTTGGAGCAGGCCCAGCTCCCTGAGATCTTATCCAATGGTTTTGACCCAAAATTTTACCTGTCTCACCTTATCTCTGTAGGACCAGAGGCTCCTCGAGCAGATGGCAAATAGAAAAGACATGCTTCTACCTACAGCGCAATTCAACACCTCTGAACATGTTCTTTGGGAAATAAATGTATGTTTTCTTTATGAAAGGTTCATACCTGAAGTGCTATGAACGTTGGTAAAGGAGTTGTCAGAGGCACTGTAGGGCCAGGCACCAGGTGAAGGCAGCGAGGTGTTGAGGGAAGAATTAGACCCTTGAGATGACAAAGAACAAGAAGAAAAGAGTGAAGATACAGCCAGTTCAACCAACGAAGCCCTCAAAGTATTTTATTTAAACTTCGGGGAACAAAATGTATCTTAAAAACAAAGATGTGAAAAGCAATGTAATTTTTGGTTAAACTATTAAGCAGCACCTGCAAGTACAAAAGAAGCCACAGGCTGACAACTACGGGAATGCTGGATGTTGTACACCCACAAGGGATGCTGCACTTGTTTACCTGTGGTGTTATCCCGCAGCAGTTGGTGGTCAGTATCTACAATGGGAGATGTGGCTGTACCCCCCAGCACACTTCCTGGGGTGACATAGGGGTCAGATTCAGGGTCAATGTTTTGGATACCTTTCCATGGCACTCCTGGTTGGAATTCTGAGACAAGGAGAACAAACATTAAGGGGAGGAGGTTGTTCACAAAACAGTCATTTTTAATAGAAGAAATAGGTTAGTGAAAGTCTAAATACTGAATTTACTGTCATGAAATGAAAAAAAAAATCTACATATATATTCTTGCCAGGAACCCCTTTATGCTATCATGTGTCTGTCTGAATGTGGCAGAGAACCTGATGGCATGGCTGTCCCCTTCTGGTACCTGAAAGTCCCTGTTGGCTGCTCTGTCTCTGCCCCAGGAAAGTTCCCAGAGAAATCCAGGCCTGAAGGCTGGGAAAGCAGGAGTACATAATCTGGGGCTCATAAGAACTGTCCTGGAACCCAGGCCAAGGACTGGGAGAAATCTGCGCTGGAGACCAGTGATTGTTCCCATTTTCCTCACTAGATGTTGGCCAAAATGCAACGGAAAACGGAGTTGAAATATCCACTGTGAAACAGACCATCCAGGGATAATCAGCAGGAATAATTTAGCTTATCAGGAGAAGCCCCAGACTATACATGAAAGCTTATAATAAATTTATTGGTCAACTGAAATTATATTTAAAGCTATGTGACAGAAGTGATACTTTTACTCTCCTAATCATGTTGAGGAAGAGAAGTATGTATTACATATGAATAATAAGCATTATTTTATTCTATTGTAATAAAATGGAATTATACATATTCATGTTGAAGTCTAGAAGGACATACATGTATTCATACAATTATTGATTTTTGGGTTGGGGATTTAGCTCAAGTGCCAGAGTGCCTGCCTAGCAAGGCCCTGAGTTGGAGCCCCAGCACCTGCCTCCCCAAAAAAAGAATTACTGATTTTTATTTTTGCTTTACTAAATTTTCTAATTTTTCTACAATCAAAATAGATTACCCTATCGAGACAGAAAGAATATTAACAATCTCATTTCACTCACTACCACATACTTGAAACTAACTGATAATAAGTAGTTGCCCAATGAATAAACCAGTCAATTCAATAAACACTTGGAAAGAGCTTCCTACGCAAGGGAAGGATGCTGGGTCTTAGCTATAAAGTCACTTCCTTCAGCCCAGGGTCCCTATCTGATGGAGATATTCTATCTTCCCACAGTACCTATTTTAGAGCACATACCTTGCCTTTCAGATAAAAATTAAAAATCAAAAAAAGCAAGTGCCCGAGCAAATGAGTGCTGCAGCAAAGTGTTCCGAATCTGAAATGAACAATTAGAAAACAAATGCTATCCTAGCAAAACCATTTCCTGAACAATACCTGGAGGCCAACTGGCATTGCTGGATTTACTTCCGATTTTATTTGTTGGTGGAGATTTGGCAGGTAACCAGCTATCACCAGCAGGACCTGTATGACCACCCAGTGTGTCACCAGGGATGATATCAAACTGGTTGTATGGTGACCCTCCTCGGGTCTTACCAGGGGCCACTATAGCGCCTGAGGAAAGAGAGAGGTAATTAATTCATTCAGAGGGAGCTCTATCAAACAGAACTTTTCTATCTTTTCTTCCAGAGGAACTCAAATACAGTAGGAAACTTATGGAGTAGAAAGAATGCTGGACTAAGTGGCTGCATGGGAGACTCAGCCTATGATTAATAAGCAGCACAACCGAACAGTTCGTCTCACCTCTGAGCCTCTGCGTTTCTCACTTAGGCCCGAAGACTATTCTCATTCTCAAATGTCCCTTCTAGTTTAAGACCCCAGTATTCACAAAATCAATCAAACATTTGCAACTACTAATCCTACCATTATCCCTGTGGTTTCTATGCTAACCACTCAAGAATGAGAAACGGGAGTCTGAAATGACGTTTCTACTAATGGTCACTCCCCCAGTTCTTTTTTTTTTTTTCTTTTTTTTTTTGGGTGGGCCTACATTAGCTGGAAGCAGCAGTGTGCAGAAGCCACTGCAAAGAAAGGCATCTGCAATTGCTTTAAATTCCAAGGCAGTGAGATAGAATTCCCAGTCAGGGTCTCTGCCAACACAAGACCAGCAGCGAACCCTGCAGCTCTAAGACTCATGGCCTTGCACACCAAGAACAGCAAATCCTTTGTCACCGCACTCCCGGGGGCATTCCAGTGGCTTTGCCGGTACCCATTCTTTGTGCTTTTTACACGCTACAGAGAAGGAAAAAAGCGAGCAGCTTAAGATTCCCTTAAACTAACAACGACAAAATGCTTTACTTGAAATAAAATTTTAGATGTCTGTGAAATACCATTCTACTTATTTCCCAAATGAATCTTATATATTGTACTGTGCTACTCAGTATATTCTCAGAATGCCTCTTCTGAACAGATAAAATTATTTCTAGGATAAGGTAATACAATGTTCGTGTAAACAGCGAATGAAATGATCAGGATTGGCCTAACAGGAGTATAAAAACACCATATCCACGATCAGCTAAGAGAACATTTGGACAGAAATTTGGCTCTGAACTCCAGCACAGTGAAAGAGTGGCGAATGGGAAAAGCTCAGTTACTTTGGGGATCTCTAAGGAAATGGGGAAAATAATATCCACAAATTCTAAAGAGCCAAGTTCACTGTCGAGAGAGAGCCTCACATGCCACTGTGTATTTATTATCATACACCTTTCACGTCTTTGGAGACAAGGGGACCAGGTAAATCATTAGCCGAAGGATGTAGTCAAAGTGCCCAGAATTATGAACACTGGCTACAGTGGTATTCACTCTATAAATAGGTTTTATAATTGCAGTAAATTGTTGTTGGTTTTGCACCACAAAATCAAATGATCATGTTTAGGGATGACAGGCAGGGAGCTCTACATGGCTCCTTCCTCACCTCCAGTGCGCTTCTTGAAGAAGCTGATAATAAAGGAAAGCTGAAAGGCCACAGACCGAGTGACTCATTGAGGCTGCACGTGCCAGGGTGCCACGGCAGGGACAGCTGGACAGCTGTTTATACGCAGTACTCAGGCATATAGAGGAGTCTAAGGGAACAAACACTGAAACGGAGACTGAAGGAAGGTTTGGAGACCTTTAATCTGTTTTGAAGGGAAACAGAGAAACCCTTACAGAGAACAGTGGTGAGGAGGGGCAGACCCACATTCACAACCACAGCCAAAGCCTCAGATGCTGCCCTGCAAGACACTCTAACTCACAAAGAACAAGAAAGCTTTGTGGGAAAAGTTCAAACCCCGTGTATTTTGACCTATTTGTTATCTTGTGGAGTTTAAAGGGCAGAAATTTTTCCAAAGCTCATGAAATAAGTGTAGTTCCAATACCCAACAAGATATATACATTATTTGTTTTTAAAAAAAACAAAAACAAAATAAAACTGGGGTGAGTGGAAATAAATTGCTTCTGCCCTCTCAGCCATTTTATTAGGCCTTTACCCTAATGGGTGCCCAAGTTCACTGCTACTACCCTCGGTCCCATAGCAGGTGGGAAATTTTGTTCCCTCTATTTAGAACTAGCACTTTAAACTCCTTATAATTTGAAATACACAAAAGCCCAACCTTTCCTCTGATGGGTAAACACAAAATTTGGGAGAAAAAAAAAAATTCAAGAGACTCATTAAGAAAAGACCTGAGTGCCACGCTTCGTCAAGGCTGCCAAGTACGCCTGCGCTCACCGTTTTTGTGCATGCTGGCGTCCTGCGTGGCCACAGAGGGCAGTCCTTCCATCATGGAGGTCCACTGCTTGAAGCGAGACTCGGTCCCTGCCTCCTTCCCACCAACCATGCCGTAGTCCATGCCGCCAGAACTGAAGCCTGAAACGGAGAACCGCGTATGTCTCCCCTCAGTAAACAAGTGTTCTCAGGAACCCACGGACGCCTCGTTTGTCGCTCACAGGCTAAGTCAACAAAGTCTGTCCACACAGAAACAAATTCTTTAAGACTCTGACTGTGGATCTCACTTGCTAAAAAAGTTGCTGCCTGCTTGTTAGGGCATGACAACGTGTCACTGCCATCCACTAAGTCTATCTCAGTGCGTCTAGCTTCTCACTGAGCAAATGTGTGGGAGAAAGTCTACAGGGGCCAGCCTTTCTCCAGCTGGGGTGGAGAATGCAGAACAGCATCAACAGGGTGACCAGTGAAAAGCCACATCATGTACAGTCTTTTTTTATTTTTTTTTGCGCTGGGGATCGAACTCAGGGCCTTATGCTTGCAAGGCAAGCACTTTAACCACTGAGTTGAATCCCCAGTCCTTCATGTACAGTCTTAACAATTTTTCATCTTTTCACCCTTGGATGGAATGAAGCAGGGGAGGGGGAGGAAGAAGGGGGGAGAAGAGGGGAGGTGGGGGAGAGGGGGGGAGAGGGAGAGAGGGAGAGAGAGAGAGAGAGAGAGAGAGAGGTGTTTGTGGTTGAGAAAGGTGAGAATGGAGCAGATGGAGGCTGGACAGAATCTGACGTGGTGATGTGAAAGTAGACTTTACATAAAGAAGACCCCAAGCTGGAAGTGCAGTCAGCAATATGCATATGAGAGGCCTGATGGAGTCTGAGGGGCCACCACCCACTTTCCATGTGAGGTAGAAAGCACACAACATTTTACTGACTCTCTGCAAGAGGGAAGGAGGGAGGAAGGGAGGGAGGGAAGGAAGGAGGGAGGGAAGGAGGGAAGGAAGAAGGGAGGAGGAGGGAAGGAAAGAAGAAAGAGGGAAGGAATTAAAAGCTAGAACAAATGAAAAAGGCAAGCGGATGAACAATGAATATCTACAGACAAATGAGAACACAAGCAGTGGGGGACACAACAATAGTGGCACAGTGTAGGCATCCTAGGGAGGCGAGCAGGGCCACTACATCAAGGTCATGAGGGCCCGCAAAGCTGAATGCCAGTCCCCTCTTAACCAAGAAGCTGTGCAGATGCAGGCAGGCCAGGCTCCAGGGGACTCATTTGGCCTTCCTACCACCTGGATGCCTGACAGGTCTTCCACAAGCTCCATTTACCCAACTCTCATTGAGGCCCACCTCATGATTTTTCTCCCCTCTGCTTATCCCAGTGGCCTGGGGCACTGTTATAAACACATAATAAATCAAGGAGAAATCTTGCCCTTTGTTTAAAATGTTGCTATTTATAAGCTGGTCGTGGTGGTGCATGCCTGTGATCCCAGCGCTCAGGAGGCTGAAGCAGGAGGATTGCTGTGAGTTCAAGGCCACCATGGGCTACACAGTGAGTTCAAGGTCAGCTGGAACTACACAGTAAGACCTTGTCTCAAAAGACAAAAAACAAAAAAAATCCAAAACCAAACAAAGAGTAAGTTGCTACATAAGTTTTGGTAAATTGCTACTTATTGAAAAAATAATGCTCTGCCACATGTTTATAACTGAATTTACTAGTGTAAGTGATTGCTTTGAGGTAGCATGGAAATATTTTAAATTAAATGATTTTTAAAGAAAACAAGATTTTTTTTTTTCATTTGTCCTATGTGGTAGAAATGAAGCGAGTGGAGGACAGGGAGGTTGAAAGGAATGAGGGCTTTCTTGGACATAAACCTTTAAGGACTAAGGCTGCTCCCTATACGAATTAGATTTCTGCATCTGAGCAGGAAAACTAGGCCAAGATTTTGAGGTTGCAGGCCATCTGAAAGCTTTTGAAAATAGCCCAGGACTCGGGCAAAGATGAAAAAGAATGCAAGTTGCTCTAAACGTCTTTAAAACTCACAGTGAATTAGTTATTTAATTTCAGCTGCTGAAGTTTTCTTATAACACAGAAATTAAGAATTATAAATCTTAGAAAGGGAAAAGGTGAGGAGATCTACCTGAAGTTTAACTAAAGTGGGCAAATGTCTCACTGGAAACTTGCGGACCAAGTGCCCTAGAACAGGGAAGCCCCACAATCAGATCACAGGGTTTGGTAAGGAAAAAAATCCAAGACAGGGCAATAAGGGTGGGAAGGTAAGAGCGGGAATAGGAGATGGAACTGTCTTGGAAGGTTCACGCACACTATAAATCCAAAACAATGAGTGGAAACACGAGTGCAGAGACGCACACAGGGGGCTAAGGTGCAGCTCAGTGGTGTAGAGCTTGCCTAGCACACACACAGCCCTGGGTTCCATCTTAAGCACTGGGTGGATGGACACACATGCATGCACGCACACACACACACAGAGTGACTTTGTCATACAGTAATCTTTATGACGCTGGGATATGGAATGTGTCCAATGATCATGATGGAAGAAATTCAGAGGCACTGTGCTTTACGCACTACCTTAAAGAGTAGGGCACAGTTCACTGGTGACCTCTGGCTATTTATGAACTCTCATCGCTCGAACGCAAGAAAATACTAACTTCACTGTACTTGCCACTTCATCAAAACCAAACTTCTTCAATTCCACCAATTGGCTTCCCTGTTCCCAGTTCTCCTTGTAACTGTCCAGCTCACAAATACAGAACACTTCAATTCAAACCCAACTGCCCAGTTCATTCAGCTCAATGAATATTTACAGGCGGCCTGATCTGTGCTAGGCTCTGTGTTGGGAGCTGCGGTACAAGCGGAGATAAGACAGGCCCTTCGCCTTCCCTGGGACTCATTTCACCAGAACATGCCTTTTACCTCTCTTATCACTCCTGCGAGTACAAGCCTTTGCCTACCTTATCTGTCTTTGCCAGACTTGCTTGCTCCTGCCTGGTGCACACTAATTCATCGTCTGTTCATCTCAACCATTTGGTTCAGGATCTTATATCCTCAAGGACACCTTCTCAAGTTAACTTTTTCTTAAATTATGACTTTAACTCTGTCTAGAGTTCAGCTACTTTTTGTTATTGTTACAGGTTTTTTAAAAAATAAAGAACTACTGTTCTAGGGGTGCAGCTCAGTGGTAAAATACTTGCCTACCATGTGCAAGTCCCTGGATTTGATCCCCAGCACCACACACACAAAAGGATAGATGGATAGATGGATGGGTGGAAGGAAGGAAGGAAGGAAGGAAGGAACTATTGCTTTTTAAATTTTTTGTACTGGGGAGTGAACCCAGGGCTTTTGCATTGAGCTACATCTCTACCTCTTTTTTAAATTTTGAAACCAGGCTTGGTTAAGTTGCCCAAGTTGGGCTTCAACTTGTGATCTCCTGTCTCAGCCTTCCAGCTTGCTGTACAGGAGTATACTGCCACACCGATCAAGTACTGCTTTTATAATAATTATAATAAATGATATAAGAAACAAATCACTCATAAGTGCCCACCTTAATACAACTATGCCTTGTCTATATAAACACCTGGTATTTGACATACTCATCTCAGTACAGATACAATTTCTTTTCTGTCATTTTTATAATCTCCAATATTCATGGTACTACTCTTCATTGGGTGTACCACACTGATAAATATTACAAAGTTTTTTAAAAAGTAAATTTTATTAGAAAAGGATCCCTCTCTCTTATTTGAGACAGAGTCTTGCTATGTACTTGTAGCTCAGACTGGCTGGAACTTGCAATCTCCCTCCCCAGCCTCCCGAGTGGTGGGATTACAGGTGTGCACCATCATGCCTGGCTCACAGGCGATCGCTTTTAGAGGATAGTTGGTGGAAGCTGAGATCTGGAAACTCCTTCCCCACGAAGCCTATGCTCATTCCTGAACATGGGCCTTAGAAAGGGAGGACCATGAATCAGAGCAGAGAGCAGCCACTGTCTACCTGGGAGCAAAGCCTTCAGGCCTCATTGGCTTTTGTTCTGAGTTTGCATAGAAGGATAACTTTTTTTGGGGGGGGTGCTGGGGATCAAACTTGGGGCCTTGTGCTTATTAGGCAAGCACTCTAATGACTGAGCTAAATCCCCAGCCTAGAATGATAACTTCTTTACCAAAATAAATCCTAAATGTCAGTTGGTGAAGAAAATGCTGTGATAGGTGGAGCCTTTTTAATTTTTAAGTTTTATTTTTAAGTTACTATTAACTCACTGATGGGATTCTTCTCATAACAAGTTCCCTAGTTGTAAGATTTGCCTGCCAAAAGATTCTTAATGAATGTCAAAGGCATAGACTGTTTAAATCATATGAAATTCTAGTATCAAATGAATTTTTATCAATCTGCCTTAAATAATTTTAGTTTCTCATTTTTAAGCAGGTAATTTTATCAGTCAAGTGAAATACGTCGACTTGTACATGTATTAATAGATTATAACCTCAGCCATGTGTAGCACTCGTGGCATGTACAAGTATTTGACTGGCTTTAAAAAAATTATATTAAAAGCCAGGTGTGATGGTGCATGCCTGTAACCCCAGCACTCAGCGGGGAGAGGCAAGAGGATCGCCTCGCATTTGAGGCCAGCCTGGCCTACACATTGGGCTCAAAGCCAGCCTGAATGACACAGCAAGACCACGTCTCAAAAACGAAACACCCCAAAAAACAAAAACAAAAACAAAAAACCCCAGTAAAGTGATTGGGAGTACAGCTGACAGGCCCTGCATTCCATCCCTAGCACCTCCCATTCACTCCCAAAAAAACTAGAAGAAGGGATGAGGTAGCCTTCAGAAACACACAGTAGCAGAAGGCTGCTTTGGAGTCTGTCCCTGCTATTTACTAACGGAGAGGTGAGAGTCTGGGAAAACCACTGAAACTTGAGAGCCTCGTGTCTCAGTTTCCTGTGTAAAACAGGAGGAGAATATTTATCTACCTTGTATGGCTAGTGTTAAAGGGCAGGATAACGTGGGTCCAACTCCCACTGTAGGCTAAGGCAGACCAATTTTTAAGATGGTAGTTTTTGTTATGAACAACATACCAGAACCATATCCGGGGATTGGCCCTTTGGTCTGAAGGTCCGTGAGCCCCACGTTCAGCGCGTTGGGCACCATGTTGTCCAGATGTGGCTTGGGCCCAACAGGATGAGATGGCGAATGCTTCATGCTAGGCTGCCGCTGCTGCTGCTGCTGCTGCTGCTGCTGCTGCTGCTGCTGCTGCTGCTGGAGGGCACTCACCATCCGCGCCAACTGGCGACCCAGGACGGGACGAGGAGAAGAGGACAGACCATCAGCCAACATCCTGATCCCCTTGCGCCATCAGATGCTGAGCCAAGACCTGCCTCCTCCCACTAAGCGATACCCACGCATGCAGAACACTGGGGGCCCCTTCCCGTCCACGTACCTGCTGCTCTTGCTGCTGGCGCACTGCTTGTGAAATCTTTCTCTGGTTCTGGAGCAACTGCTGCTGCTGCTGCTGCTGCAGGAGAAGCTGACATGCCTGCGAAGCAAGGAGGAAGAGATGGGACCAAAGCTTCCCAGGATGGGCTGCCTAAGGACACTGAAAGTGTTTGTACATTGAAGTGCAAGTCTTGAGTCAAAAGCATCAACAAGGGAAACGCTGCTGAGTTTCTTGTCAACTGGTCAGGTTTACCTCTAGCTGAGCTGATGTTTCACCTCTTATGCACATTCAATAGTTTGCATAAAAGTCTGAACTCATGTCCTTCAGACATAAAAAGTGACCGAGATATGTGAAGTAGATCGAAGCTAACGGAAGAAAAGAGCAAATAGCTTCTCTTTTGGCTACAGGAGGAAAATCACTACTTACCAACTGAAACTGGGGAATTTGTGGAAGCTGGCTCAGCATGGCAATTTGTTGAGGAGATAACTGGGGCCCCACATTGAAAAGACCTGGATTCAGGCCACTGTTGGGAAACTGCTTGAGCATTGAGGCAGAAACCTAGCCAAAAAAAGGGGGAGGGAGATTCTCAGAACACACCAATATAAAGCTTTTTCTGTGAAAAATAATGATCTAAAGCAAGAATTCGCCATTTTTTTCCTTGAAAACAAAAAAAAATTTTTTTTGAGACAGGGTCTTGCTATGTAGTTCACAGCTGGCCTTGAACTCACTATGTAATCCAGGCTGGCCTTGAACTCACAGCTATCCTCCTGCCTCAGCCTCCCAAGTTCTGAGTTTACAGGCATGCACCACCATTCTCAGCCCATTTGAAAATATTTGAAGGAAACACATAAAAGTATTAACAATGATTATCTCTGAGCAGTAACATAAGAACTTTCCAATATTCTTCCCTAGACTTTCCAATTTTCTATAATAAAAATGATGAATTTTATAATCAGGAAATCATCTTCTAGGGAAAAAAAAGATCTTGACAACAATACTATTTTGTCTGACTGAAAATTACAGGAAATTTACCATAAAACAAAACATACCAAATAGCACATAGCAAACACAGGAATGTGTACAAGAAAGTACTTCCGTTATATAAATAAGAACGATATATTAACTCCTAACAAAGAGACACTGGAGTTTGAACTGACTTCTGGCATCAAATCCAGTCACAGAGAACTGATGGGAAGAGCCCGGAGGGCAGGCAGCCCCGCTGGTTCCTTCTCCCTGGGTTTCAGGAGTGAACTGGGCTTGGCTGCTGGAAGCTCTGGTGACAGAGTGGGGATTCCCTCCCATCTCTGGACCATTCAGCAAAGTGGTTTTAAGTGAGCTGAAATGAGTTTTCCTGTGTTTTTATTCATGCATCCCACTGGTCACTTGGGCTGTGGACAATACACATAACACCACCCTACAAGGGCAAGCAGCACAGGCTTGAGTTTAGTGCTGGCCAAGTCGCAGCTACTTGAGAGATTGAAGTGGGAGGATCACTTGAGCCCAGGAGTCGAGACCAGCCTGGCAACATGGCCAGACCATGTCTCAAAAACCAAACCAAACCAAACCAAACCCAAGTAAGTATACTGCTAGGGATAGCCTGCCTGGTCACATGGTCATGTGCCCCAGCTCTGCTATTTCCAAGCTGTGGGCCTCAGAGTATATGACTTATTCAACCTTTCTGAGCCTCATATGCCTTATATCCAAAACAGGAGTAACAGTAACAAATTCAGTCCTCATCTGAGGATTCTGAGTTGACCTATGTCAAATGCTTAGAAATGTGCTCTCTAAGCGTTCACATTATGCTATATAATGGTTCTCCAAACATCCAGAGACACGTGGATTCCAGTTCCCTTGCCTCTCATCTCTGGCTAAACATAAGCTGGTTTTTCATCTGTAGCTTACCCCGTTTCTCAATGTAGACAGAGCCCAGACAAGAAAGCCATTTTCTATGAGGAGTTTCACACCAAGTGGACGTGATCATTTCTAACCATCCTGTTCAAAGGCAGCATCCATTAATAATGCCTACAGTCTCAGTTTCTCAGGTGATCGCATCTTAACTCCCAATTCAAATGCTAAGCATAATGTCAATTAAAATCTACAATGTTTTAAAATGTTTTGCTCTTTCCAAGTAATATTTAATAGTTAACTCATGCAGCTGGATTTTAATTTTTATTAATTTATTTCTTGATTCAAGTTTAGGACCTTATATTTATCTTTACGTGCAAGGCACACAAATTCAGAAAGCAGTCAGAAAGACCCATTAAGTGAATGAACTTCTATTATATTTTAACTAGAGTCCCTTTGCCAAGTTCTTTTCTCTATTGTTATTCCATGTATTCCCAGCCTGTCCCCCCATACCGCCAAGGGTCACCCACTGGAATGTGGGACTTGACAGAGCTCAGGACAATCTGGTAGTATGCCACTGAAAACTTCCTTTGAACCTGAACCCTTCACCCTTTAAACAGTCAATCACTTATTAATCCACGCAACTATTTAGTATTTAGCCTACATTTTCCAGTTCATCCAAAACAAAGAGACAGCATGTCGAATGGCCTGCTGAAGTATAGGAATAACAACTGTATCATTCTCATAATCCAACATTTTTAACCAATCAATAAGAAAATGAGTTAAATTACAACCTGGTAGCAAAGTATGCTTATTGGTAATTGACATAGGTGGTCAGATACCATCTTTTTGAAAATTCAGTTTAGATTCATGCCTGGAATTGACACCACGCTCATTAGTCTTTTAGCCACTTTATCTTTCCTTCTGGAAACCGTATAAATACCTCCCCATTCTCCTGGTTCCCTGGTGGGGGGAGGGTGCTTTTTTCCCATTCCAGATCTGGGGCTCCCCTACAGGGACCTCCACCTTCACTATGGCCCTGCAGACCCCTGCCCTTCCTGGCAGCAAGCCTGAAGGGAGGACTGTCCCAGTCTACCAGGTGGCTTCAGTCCGCAATTTAGCTTTAGAAAGCTCACACACTCTAGTATCTGCTTCGCTGGTGGCTCTGGCCCCAACATCACTTCCTCTTTTGCCTTAAAAATTCAGAATTTCAGCAGAAAAGGGGTTGTCATTACTTAACAGCTCTTGAAGACCTTCCGCATTCTTTAAAGATCCCAGACAAGGCTCTACAATCCTTTACACAAATTCCTTCTCCGCTGTATGATTTAATTTGTTTTCAGTCATTCTAGTTTGAACTTTTCCTTCCCTCTTTGTGCAGGGCTGGGTATTGAACTCAGCGCCTTGCACCTACTTAGGTGAGTGCACTACAACTGACATACAAAACAATCCTGAATACCCCTCCTTTCAATTTTAGTATATGGACTGCCAAAGCAAGCACTGGTCTTCCTTTCAATAGAAAAAACAAAAGCAATAAAATATGACTTCTACAATAATCTGTGGGCATTATACAATTCTTTTGGGTAGAGGGCATTATACAATTAATCTAAGCAAGGCTTCCTTTCCCAGCCACCAAATTTCACCAAACCAAACTCTAAACACTCTTTTAATATGCCTACTTCTTTTGCAAGTCTTGGCATATTTTGTGTTCTATCCTCCAACACACCTCTTATACATGTCCATTACATGCCAGAAGTGTGAGAGAATAAAATTTTATTTCCTTTAGTACTAGGAATTGATAAACCCAGAGCCTTCACTGAGCTAACCTCAGTCCTTTATTATTTTGAATTAGAGTCTTGCTAAATTGTTTAGGTTGGGTTTCAACTTGCAATCCTCCTGCCTCAGCTTCCCAGAGTGTAGGGATTACATGTATGTGCCACCACATCTGGCTGTGTAATTTGTCATGGTGGCTCTATGAAACTAATACAGTAACTTTTTATAATTCCTTAGGCCTATGCTGCCCAATAAGTTAACTACTAGTCTCATGTGGCTACAGTTAAGTTCCTGACTTATGAACATTTGAGCTGTGAAATTTCACAGGTATACTGTGTAAGATTCACAAGTGTACTGCATAAGACTCACTTGGTTGGCTTATGAACAGATACAACTTACAGACATTCTCCCAGAATGGAAGTTGTTCCTAAGTCAGAGACTAACTGCACTCAGCAAGTGAAACATGGCTAGTCTACACTGAGATGTATTCCAAGTATATGCATCACATTTCAAAAGGTTTTTGTTTAGAAAAAAGGAAAATAAAAATTTCAATAATAATGTTAAGCACTGATTACATGTGAAAGTGATATTCTGGCTATGTTGTGTTAAAGAACACACATACACACACAACACACACACACACACACACACACACATACACACTCATGCACACTCAGGAAGAGAGAGAACAAACTGGGGATCAAACCCGGGCCTCGAACATGCTGTGCAGGTGCTCTACCATTGACCTACATTCCCAGCCCCAAGAAAGAAAGGATGCATTATTTCTAGTTTCTCTTTATCTTCTTAAATGTGGCTATTAAATTTAAAAAATTACATTATTTGGCTCATGTTATACTTCAACTGGGCAGTGCTATTCTGGCTCATCAGCACTGTTTCTAAATTCCTTTCCAAAGTTTTCTTCTGTGATTCATGATGGCTCTTCTCTGCTTGTTTTGTCTTCCGACCTGCTGGGATCCAAAATATGTGACCACTGCCTGAGCTTTCATTTCTCTTCTTTGTTCCATTGTACCAGCTCTACTGAACAAATCAGTGGGTCTCTGGACCAACCCATTTCTCTCCAGTTTGGGAATGCACACCATTCCTTGCCAAGGGCCTATTACTCTGTGCCCCTTCCCACCATTTGCAGCACTTAAAGAAATAGCCACTTAAGGTATGTACCCAAGACACACAAGTATGCACACTAGGAGACAAATACAAGGATATTCATAGCAGCACTGCTCATAACAGTAAATATCTAGAAACAATCCAGGAGTCCCAAGAATAACAGGAAAGGTAAATAAATTATGGTACATTCCTATAACGTAATTCTACAAAAACCACAACTGGGGTTGGGGATTTAGCTCAAGTGGTACAGCGCTTGCCTCACAAGCACAAGGCCCTGAGTTTGATCCCCAGCACCCCCTACCCTGCAAAAAAAGCCACAACTGCCCAAAAGAACATGGATAAATCTTAGAAATGTCAAGTGGGGGCTGGGGATTTAGCTCAGTGGTTAGAATGCTTGCCTCACAAGCACAAGGCCCTGAGTTCGATCCCTGGCACCGACAAAAAAAAAAAAAAAGAAATGTCAAGTAAAAATAAAGGAAGGCAGGGGCTATACATTGTATGATTTCTGTAAGTACAAAAAAGGAAAATGAAACAATTGTTTAAAGAAGAACATATAAGGAAAGACTAAAAACACACAGGAGTACCAACATATGGCATCATCCCACATGTTCCACAAAATAACGATTTCAGAAACCATGAAAGTCACACTTAAAAGGACTTCCTATCCAGCCTTGCTCAACTTCTCCCTTCCCTCTTCCTCCAAAGAATTACAAAAGGTCTGGCGAGAAGTGCTGCCACATTCCTGGCAAATGGCTATTTATAACTGGATTGATTGCAAAGTAATTAAAGCACAGGTTTGTACATTCCTGATACAGGGAGTTAATTATTCTGGCTTTAAAGCACTTCAATCTCCAGGTAGGCTGGAGAAAGTGAAGCTCTTGTTGTAATCAATATGGCATTTAACAAAGCACTGCAGGTGCAAAATGACAGGAATTTAAAGGCAGGACAAAAAAGCCTGCTAGAATATGTTACTTTCTGAAATTTGAGTGACTGAAGGAGAAAGGCAACAGCAGAAATAAGAAGCACCCATCCGGTGCTGGGGATGGAAGCCAGGTCCCTGCGCAGCCAGGCAAGGCCTCAATCACTGGGCCACGCTCTCAACCCTGTAACAAACCTCGAAGATGAGCTTCAGCGTCTTCTGTCTGTGCTTATACTGAACACTGATTTCCTCTATAAAATGATTATATCGAATGTAAAATTTGGTATTTATCAAACATTTTTTAAAATGTTCATGTACTTTGGCCCAGAAACTTCATTCTGGGCAACTAAGTTTAGAAAAAGAATTCAAAGAAAAACATCTGAAAGAAATTTTTTTTTGTTTTGTTTTTTAAAATACAGAAATTTCAGAGGAAAAAAAATGAAGATTCCAATAGTTAATATCCAGCATTATACATTAAATCAATGTTAACCATGTCTGGCCGAACAAATTTCAAACATTTGTGTGAACAAGTTCTTTATTTTTGGGGTACTGGGGATATAACCCAGAGCCTTAGCACTAAGCTAGATTTGGGTGATAGGGATCGAACTCAGGGTCCTGCGCTTACTAGACAAGCGCTTCACCACAAGAGCTAAATCCCCAACCCCTTTTAAAATGTATTTTGAGACAGAATTTCACCTGGGCTAAGCTGTCCAGGCTGGAGTTGAACTTGTGGCCCTTCTACCTCAGCCTCTCAGCGTGCTAGGATTACAGGTGTGCAACACCACATCCAGCTTGTAATTTTCTTTGTTAAAGTAGAGCCCACTTTGGTTACGTCTGCAGCATCCAAACCTTAGTCAAAGCTGACTGTGCTTTCCTAATGATGCCACTTTGGAAACCATCCTGTTATGTACTGTCCCATGACCTGACCTATTCACCAACCTCAAAATACATGCCAGGTACAGTTGGAGATGCGCAGGCTCCAGGAGGGAAGAGTAGACCAGGCCCTGCCACTGCAAAGCTTGATACACTCCTAGTGGCAGGGGTCAGAAAGACAAAGGACCAAGGAAACTACTGGAGGGTAAGGGCGAAAACAATGTGGTGTGTGGTATATAACTTGGCCTGGGAGAGCTTGTCTGATAAGGTGGTGTTGAAGAAGAGATCCGAAGCTCAGTGGCACTCCGAGAAAAGAGCATTCTAAGCCTATGCTTGGTATGTTGGAGCCAGTTGGTTAGAAAAGCATGAATGTCCCACATGGGACAGCAGCAGGTCTTGGGGGAGAGAGTCAGTCACTAAGAACTTCAAAGACCCAAAAAAGATGCTGCATTCTGAGAGAACAAGCCAGGAGGAGATTGCCAGAAAAGGAGTAATACGAGCTACCCTACGTTTTAGAGCAGCACTATGTGGAGCTTTCTGTAATATTGAAACAGCCTGTTCGACTAGGAATAGCTATTTACATTTGCGTTAATTAAATCAAATCAAAAAAAAATTCAGTTCTTCCACCTCACCAGCCACATTTCAAGTGCTCACATGGCTAAGGGGGACCACAGTGGACAGTGGGGCTTCAGAGCATCAGCGTGACTCAGACTGCAGGTGGCAAGAATTGAATGAAGCAGGGTGAGGCAGGAGGAAGGTCCCTGCAATCATCTAGGAGAGGAATGATGGCAAGCTGGTCAGGGCCTGGTTTAGAGGAGGTGGTAAAACCTGGTCAGAGTTCAGATAAAGTTCTGAAGGAAAGATTTACTGATGGACTGAATGTGCACCTAGCAGCGGCAACATGCAGTAAGTAGAATGGTTCAAGATGAGACACTCTGAGTACTAAATGTTACGAACGTTAAGAGGCACTCATAATAGATCTAGAAAAGGAGACACAGATACAGAACAATGTAGAAGGTGTCCAAAAGCCAAATGAAGCAGTACTTCAGGAGCCAGCTGTACCAATATTGCTGACACGCTGAGCAAGAAGTGACTGGAAATAGGAGGACCACATCCTGTAACATGAAGATGGGAGGTGACCTTCCTGTGAGGGTCTGATGTCCCACTGCCACTGCCTTACCTGTGCTCCTATGCTAACCTTGCACTGCTTTCCTCTGCTCTGGTAATTCCACCATTCAAACACATCTTCCTGTTTACTGCCATTGTCATTCTGCTAATCTAAACCATACATTTTCTTACATTACTACTCAACTGAAATATGTTGCTCAACTATACCTTATCTATGGCAGTAGTCAAAATTAAGGGTGCATATAAAGATCACCTGGGGGCTGGGGATTTAGGTAAGTGGTGAGAGTGCTTGCCTGGCAAGCACAAGGCCCTGAGTTCAATCCCCAGCATCAAACAAAACAAAACAAAACAAAACATAAAAAAGATCACCTGGGGACCAAGCTCCAAAGTCCAAGATTCTGTCTCATTAAACTAGGGGAGACTTTTAACTAGAAACACAGGTAATGGTTAGGAACCAGGCTGACATGGGTTGGCCAACAGGACAACACCCAAACTCCTGAGCAAGGCAAACAAAGCTTTGACAAATATGGTCCCACGCTCGCTGTCTAGTTTCTTCCTATTCCAGTCTGAATAGCATACATATGTATTCATACACTTCAACCAGCTCAAAGTAATTATTTAAACTAAATGCAGCTCCCCAAACATGCCACATCCTTTTGTGTATTACTGCCTCTTGCACAAGACGCTCCTGCTGCTTGGAAGGCCTTTTAATTATCATTGTGGTCTGAAAATCGACTAATTCTACATGATCCAGTCTAAATGTCACTGGTAGTGTGAAGCCTCACCCAATTTCCCAACCTCTGTTAAACATTTCTATATGACATTTTTCACACTATCTGCTATTATTCTGCTACCAGAAGAATATGTAGGAGACTAGCACAAATCTCTCATCTCCACCGCCAAGAAAACCAAATGACAAACCTCCCACTAAGAAACAGAATTAGGGGTTGGGGACTTAGCTCAAGTGGTAGAGTGCTTGCCTAGCAAGCGCAAGGCCCTGAGTTTGATCCCCAACACCAAAAAACAAAAAAAGAAACAGAACTAAAGGGGTCCCATGGTATCCATAGGACTGGATCCTACACACTTCAGCGAGAAGCCTCTGCCTTTTCATCAACTCTAGAACTGGTTAGAACTAGGCATCTAGTTAGTCCTTTCACACAGAATCCCTCAAAACTTTTGGGAATAATCCAGAATCTGGTAATTCTCCTGGGTATGTGCAGGTGAATCCTCAAGAACAACCAACTTCTAGGTGCAGTCATATCAGAATTTATAAAGTAGTTTCAATTATATGTAATTAGAAAATCAACATAATACAGCATTAGAAAATAATAAGGCTAAAAGGAATATGATCACAATGTTTGTCATACAAAAACATCCACTTTGTATGCATAATGCAATGAATTTGGCATTCGATTTTCCACATTTTAGGCTAATAACTACCATTCATCTCGTACCCAAAAAACCAGTCAGTGAACAGCTGGTTCAGAATGGTCGTTAATTCTGAATTGTGCAAACATAAAATTGGTTACCTGGGGGGAGATAAATTGGGGAGGCACTTGCGCCCGGAGACTAGGAGAAGAACTCAGCGGCTGCACTGGGGTGTGCAGACCTCTCGATTGTGCTGTGCTGTTTCCAAACAAACCGTGATTGCTGCCCTGTGGATGTAACAGCACCAGTGAGATTTTCATTCCCGAAAGAAAACACATGTAAGAAGCAGTTCTGGTTTCTATTCCTCAGAAGGACCATGATCTGTGTTCTGTGGAATGCCAGCATTTTATAACTGAGAAGGTCCTCATCAGGGGTGCAGTTACTCAAATGGAGTCCTGGATAACCATTCACCATCTGAGCATCCTCACGTACTCTACAAACCAAAAGGGTTATATTTAGCCAAATGTCCAAATGTTAGAAGCAGTGCTATATTCTTTTTTTGTGACTGAAAGTTATAGGCAATATGAGATTTTTAAGGCTGGCTTAATTTTATTCTCAAACTTTATAGTTGCAGACCATCTTAAAAGGCACCTGACTAGGAATATATGCTTATAAGTAATATCAATATAAAATAACACAATGATATTACTTCTCTGAATTGGGTAGTTTAACCACCGAGTGCTCATTCCAATAGTGAGCCTCGGGTCACAAGGACCCACTCCAGCTCTGAATATTCTTTCCTGTCCTGGACCTGTTCAACTCCTTTGCTAGATGAGGAAATATTAATCAACTGCACAGAGGTAAAAAGGGAAGAAAGGGAAAAAGTAAAAATCATTCCAGGGATACCAAAACAAATATTACTCACCTGTAACTTTTCATGCAAATGTATGAATATTGGTCTAGTTAAAGGTAAGCTCAATTCCCTGATTTCTAGAGGACCACATCTCCACTGTTCCAATGAGAGCTACAGAAAAGCCGGGCTGTAAGGTGGTCCTCCCCTTCTGGTTTGTTTCTATTCAAGAAGGTCCTTCAACAGACTTCAACCAGACACTGTGTCCTCTGCCTGAGATTGTTCTCTACACCGTCTTCACTTGGCCTCTTGAAGGCCCAGTGCAGAGGTCAAGACAACTTTCCTAAAACCTTCTTTTCACTCCACAAAGTGAATGAGCTCACTTCCATGTTATCAAAATACTGCTCTGATAGAGCCCATCAACAAACTGTGTCATTATTATTTGCCATTCTCTCTTTTTACCACCGGTTTAATCCTTCCCTCTTTGCATTCCCAGAACTCAATAAAGCCCTGGTCTGTAGGATGCATACATCATTTGCAAACATCCATCACCCACCAATTGACACACCTGAAAACATCTTTCTGAACATCTGAGGATGTAAACTCTGAATCGAAGTTGCCATCAGCTTATCATGGGGCTAAGGCAGTTTTAACAAATTTCATGACGGCATCCTTAAATTCTAGAACACTAAAGATACTATGATGGCTTAATGATTCAAAAATAGATTAAGGGAGTACTACAGGTAAATTAATAAACTTAAAAGCACTGAAAATAAAAATGATTATAAACATAAAGTAGAAATGGCAATTAAAATCTGTGCATCTCAGAAAAAAAACAAATCAAAGATCCACTATGAGTTTTATGTCCCCCAGAGGATTGTTTAACTACGAGAAGACCTTTAATTCCAGCAGCTCTAACGTCTCTACTTCTCCTGTTTTATTCCTCAAACTGTTGGTCTAAGGTGAAACAGCCCGGCTCTAACTCTCGACTGTGACAGTTGATACCTTTGGTACTGATCATTGGCAAGAAAAAAGAAAGGAAATAAGAAAGAAGGAAGTATTTATTTCATTAAGAACAATCTAATAAGATCATTCTCACATTTTACTGCTCAAGTAACCTTACAACTAGATGCCACTTATTCACGACTGGTTCTTGGACAGCGGAGCTGCCAGTAGCTCCAGTTTTTGCCAGAATGCATGTTTTGGCAAAATTAAACTGCTTTGTGAGGATCTTTGTGCTTGCTTGTGTGTGTGTGTGTGTGTGTGTGTGTGTCGGGGGGGGACTGACTGATTGAACCTGGGACCCTGTGCATGACAAACATGCACTCTACCACTGAGATACACCCTCATCCCTGTGGGAGTTATTTATCATCATTATCATCATCGACAGGGTCTCACTAAGTTGGCTTTCAACTTGTGGGCTCAAGCAATTTTCCTGCCTCAGTCTCCAACTAGCTGGGATTACAAGCATCCACCACTGCATCCAGCTTAGAATCTGTACAAAGTCAGGTCATACTTTCCTCTTCCTACTAGACAGACTCCACTCCTCTTGCCAAAGTCCAAGGGTCTCCAAAGTCATAAATAGCACTTTAATATATACAAACTGGTTAATAGTATGGATAAGTCAGTAGCAATCTATCAAAAAACACCTTTCCTGGATCTTAATATGGGACCCTGGCATCACCAGCTGCTCATTTTCTTGGCTCAGATTTGCTGTTTTATATAGTGCTGGACTGGGGAAAATCATGTATTTCTGGCCTTTTAAAAAATCACATTCAGAAAACAGGAAGAGTGGTAATGTGAAGCCTGTCTGCATACTAACTCTGGCTTATTTGGCTATTGCTAAAGCTTGACTGTTGTATGTGAGGCTTCTAGGATGATGTGATCCCTCACAGTTATTGGTGATATTTCCCTCAACTCCAGCATTTAACTCAGAAAAGTATATAAATTTAAAACACAATTAGCAAGCTGACTAAAATCATCTGTGATTTGGAAAATAAAAATCATTACAATTTTATTTTTAAATTACAAAGTGTATCAATTAACTCTGTACAGAATACTCTGAAAAAGCCATAACCATATTTGGATAGAGCACATGTTCCAACCTCACTATCAATGTACTTTGTAGCAATCCAAAGACACAAAAAGAGCAATGACCTTTTCTTAAAGTCCAATGCAAAGCTAGTTTGGCCAGTCTGTTATGCTTGAGTTTATGTACTGACAGGATCTGATAACTATGCCATCCTGGAACCACACTTATAATCACCATTGATCAAGAGTGTCTCTTCCCTGTTTACATAAGCAGTATATATCTCTTCTCTGTAGAAACATGGAAAAAAGTGTATAAAGGAAGAAAACAAAAGATTACCTATGACTTTCAATTCAGATATAACCAATCTGAACACGTGGACAACCGGAAAGCATGTGAGAGACTTGTGTGCAGCCTGACTATGGTGTAAGAGGTATTGCTTCACATCATCTTTAATGTACCTGTGAAAGTCATCATATGAGACAGAATGGATGCAACTAGTAATTACACACTGTATACTTAATGTCCTCTCCTAGCCCCCTGAGGTTAAGGGCACAGTGACAAGTGAGGGGTCACAGAACCACGGCTGGGAAGAGAACCCACTAGCATTACCATTGCTAAGGTACTGTGACTCCAAATCCCTGGTTTCCTCCACAAAGGCTGAAACAGACTATGGAGTGATGGAGCCTTGTGCTGTGTGCCTCAAGCCCGAGGGGAGAGGAGGCATCATCCAACCAGCCCTGCCAGTTCTGTCTCTATTGCACAGTCCTTCCTTGGAGGGCTGCCAGGTGCAAGGCTAGCAAAGGGGCCACTCTAAGTCCAACAAAACCCTGTCACATCTAAGCAATATCCCCTCCTTTCAAAGCTCCATTCAGTATTAAAGTTACTCTTCTCTGGTAATTATTGTACTTTAAACTTAAAGATATTAAAGATCTTTAAGCTAAAGTTGCTTAAAATTTTTAAGATGTTGTATCCCTCATGCTTAATCTTACTAGATTTTTTCCCCCCTCAGTACTGGGTATTGAATCAAAGAAGTATTGAGCTACATCTCCAGCCTTTTTAAAAGTTTTGAGACTGGGTTTTGCCAAGTTGCCCAGTCTGGCCTTGAATTTACAATGTTCCTGCCTCAAGCATAGAGATATATATATAGATAGATATAGATATGTGTGTGTGTATATATATAGATATATTTATATGTATATATATGTGTATATATATAGGTGTATATATGTATTTTTTTTTTTTTTTTGGGTGCTGGGGATCGAACTCTGGGCCTTGTGCTTGCTAGGCAAGTGTTCTACAACCAAGTTAAATCCCCAACCCCAGGTACTTACTATTTTTAATTAGCAGGTACATTATATTGAAAAGACCTAGGAAGCTCTGCTTATTATTAAATCTAATGTTAAAAATAGCAAATGTATTACTAAATTAGATTATATATGGTGTCTCGTAACCTCATTAATATTTTCCTAAGTCATTATTAGTTAACTGAGTAAATGTGAACTTATGACCAAAAAATGGGAAGACAAAAGAAACAGGTTTAAAATAAAATCCATGTTGAGAAACATGAAGAGAGATGGGATCTAGGGGCTCAAAGATCTAAAACCTGCACTTAATATCATTCTGTGCATTCATTAATCAACAAATTTCCCAAGACAGACAAATGATGCAATAAACTGCAGACCAGAGCCAAGGCGAGGCCACAGCCAAGCAGTTACAAATTTGAGAGGCCTCCTTACTTGTCTAGCAGCGAAGTTTTGGGGGTTGAGCCCTGTGCCGATTGCTCCAAGGCTGACGTTGGGTAGTGTGGAACCAGAGGGAGACAGCTTGTAGCTGGGAGAAGGGGAGAAGGGAGAGCAGGGAGCCTCATCCCCAAGGCACCCATCTTGATTGGAGAAAGGCAAAGTCAGCTGAAAGGTAGTAGGAGTTAGCCAATCACAATGAGTGTTGGTTAGTGAAGCAACAGAATGGAAGAAGGGAAAGAGAGAGACACTAGGAATAAACAAAGTGAGAGCGTATTAGCAATAACCAAGGATGGAATTTGGAACTGATAATAACCATCATACTTTGCCCAACAGACACCATCTGTCATCCTCTTTGATAAAGATTTTTCTTTTCCTCTCAGTTAGTAACACATTCTGTCCATTTCACTAAGAAAAGAGCTGCCACACACTTATCTTTAGGCATCGAATATTGATTATTTTGTGTAGCTCCTGAACCAGAAGCCAGGACAATCTTCTTATAAATATGGTGTTGTCTGGGCCAGCACCAATCATGTCACAAAGGTGGCAGATCTTAAATTTTTTATTTTAACTGCTTTATGGACAACAGGACTACTGTAGATTGGTATCCTGAATCAAGGAATAATTTCCTCCATTAGAAAGGCTAAGAATCAAAACCAACAGACATAAATTACTTGTTTCAATCAGTAGTTGGGAATTTGAAAAGTATACCACCGTAACTATACACAGAACCACTATGGAAGTAGAAAAGATAGAGTTCTTTCAGAAGTAGAAGGCAAGGCCTTAGGAGATGCAAACGTTTGCACAAAACTCCAAATTTGGTTTGTAGCTGCAAAGCAGCTGAAAAAAAGAATTCAGAATCATCCCTAAAATTCTGCTGTTCTGAGCGTGTATTATGTGCCCCAAATTTCATCAATATTTCAAAATCTGACCTTTATTACAATACTCACTTGCTAAAGACAGATGGTTCTAGCTCCTGCCTGGTAACTTATTGCCATTGTTTTCATGTCATCACTTTAACGCAGGTGATGTTTGTCTTTTGCTCACTGAGTTCAGTAATTGTATGCTTCCTCCAGAATCAGTTCTCAAAAGACAAATGGGAACCAAAGTGCTTCTCATGAATTATTTAAAACAAGGGATTCAACCCACCTTCTCAAAATAAGGCCCACTATCTGTGGTTCCCATGTCTTTGGAATTAGGTGGACGGAACCCAGATCGATCCTTCCTCATGATATCATTAAAATCCCCGAGATTCATTGCTCGCTTGTCCACATCAAACTTCTTATCTGAAAGAACAAAAATAAGCGTGAAAATTACAAGAATCAATGTTTCTTGCAAGAACTAAGAGTGATCTGCCACACCAGCTTCCCTGGGGTGTAGGGTATAAGCTCTTTCTACTACTTGGGGCTGAGACTAGGAGAGCTCTCACTGGTTCAGGCTGCTCAGTTTTGTCTCGAAACCCTTGCAGGTCCTCTTTAAAAAGCAACACAAAACATGTATCTGTTGCAGCTTGTCTTTTGTGGAAGCCAAATGAGACTTAGGGCTAACCTGGTTCAAATCTGGCTGAGAAAATATCTAGACTGGTTACTGATAGGTTTGCTGAACACATTTTGCTCATAAACTCAAATGTTCTCAGTGAGAGAAGATGTCTGCTTTCCTATTCTAGCACATGCTAGATAAATGCAGTTGTGAAACACAGTTTGGGGAATAAAAATATCAAAGAGACATAGTTGTTACCCTAAAATTTAAAGCTTAAGAGCTAAACACAGTTGAATGTGTCCACATTACTCTCATAATGTAATCTCCCAAGTTCAATGATTATTCCCACTTTCTTTTCACAACTCTATAAATTTTTGATTACACACTGACATGATGAGAAGACCAGGAAACTTACAGATCAAAGTCTGCATATTTTGCTTACTACCTAGGATTGTTTTCTTCTTATTTGATTCTTTTTAAGTTCCTCACTGTGAGCACAGCATTACTGAGAAAATCTCCCAGATTAAGAGCTGACATTGCACACGCTCCAGTTGCAATGGGAAAATTTGTCAATAATGAGACATTTGGTACAGACAGAACCAGAGGCCAAGTCCGGCGGCACCACACACATAACACCACAATCTGAATTAGCTTCCAGTATTTACAAGTCAGGATGTCAATATATATCTGTCTACTGTATCTGGCCTCTTTCGAAAAAACTGGAGGATGTGGCACAGCTGAGCCTGCCCTTCTCGAGCAAGACTTTAGGTGATGCGCCTTCTCTGGAGTTAATCAGTAGCCTCCACGTCCCACTTGCTTACACCTGGCATACATCACGCCTTTACACTCTTCCCCGGCTCTTGTAGTTGTTTGAGTCCTCAACCTCTACCTTGTGTTTTGTATAGAACCTCGTGCAGAGTAAGCGTTCAATGAATATCTAATGAACTGCATCATCCCAACTCAAACTGGGCAGGAGATCCTAATGGCACATCACTAAAGCCAATACAGTCCATTCCCATAGGTGAAGGGATACACACCTACAGACAAATCCATTTTGCTGCTTGGATTATCTTCACTTTGACTCTGGAAAAAAACGAAAACAAAACACCAGATGAGACAGAATTAAGTGTGTCTATATTTGAATCAGGGAACTGACATTATTAATGTGACAGACGCATCTTATCCCTGACACTATATTAAGTCCTCTAAAATGAACTTTAAACTGGAATGAAAAAATTTAACATTTTTAATATACTAGTTGGATCGCTGCTGGTGTCTATATTCCTAAAGTTCAGTTTTCACGTATGATCAGCCTTGGTACATCTACGGAGAGTGCAATTGCTAAACAGCTGACTGGAGAAATAAATCCCTGTCCTCAAGTTCCAGTCGGCCTGGGATCAAATTCCATGAATGGCAGCCAAACGATGACAACTTCTTCTCGTGACCTGTCAAGTCATCAAATCTTAAAATGTGCAGCCAAGTCTTTTGGCAATTAAGACAGGGTGTCCCCACAGTGTTCCCAAAAGATAAGGAAATTAGAAATGCTTTAAGAATTCCCTATATAATTAATCCGATCGTATCTTCCTACTTGTTGTCCTTTTGAAAATTAAAATGTGAAAACTGGCACAGCAGCGTCAGGGAAAACTGTATAAAAATTAAGTGTCCGATTCTTTCTTCCCTTTTCTCCTAAAGGACACAAAAACAACACATTTAAGAGCCCTCACCTTTAAATGTGTGTCATGAAGAGTAAAAGACAGTAAATACTGCTTTTTTAAAAGATGAAGAATACTGATTAAGCAGTTTCTAAATATGTCATTTTGTATATGTGGCAGTGGTCTTACAATTTATACTAAATCTTAAATGTGGTATGTTATATGTATGAGAAAAATAAAACTTACCAGCAATCCCATATTTGAAAACTGTTTGGCAAGAGGATTCATCCATGAATCATTGTTTCCTCCTTTTAGTGAGCACTACAGAAATGAAATACGTAACCTCAGAACCACATCATTTATCTCAACCTCCTGAGTTGCAAAAGTATACACGGAAAATGGAGTTCAAGAGTTTACCTTCTGAATCTTGTTTCTCTTTATTTTGATATTTTATCTATTAGTTTAAATGGTTAATGAGTCCTATTATATTTATGTCTTAATTCTTATTTTTCTCATCACAATGAACTAGAAGCAACTGAAAAAATAAATGTTTTTCACTTTTTACATGGAAAGAAGACAGCACTGTCAGATATTTGTTGTTGTTGTTTTTGGGACAGGGTCTTGCTACGTAGCCCAGGCTGGCCTTGAACTCAAGGCAATTCTCCTGCTTTAGCCTCCCAAGGGCTGGGATCAGAGGCATGCACCACCACGCCTGGCTCGTGGTGAGATTTTTGTAAAACATAATTCTGTGTACTATAGCTTCCACTTTAGCAAGCTGCTCTCTTTGTGGCCTAAGCTGGTTTGACTTAGAAAAGCTGATGCTGGTGCATGTTCCTTGGAAAGGCATCTGTTTAAATGGGGCATTCTCTGTGCGGATGCAAGGAGTACTCATCAGGTAGAGTTTCAGCTATTTGTTTCATAGCGTGAAAGTCAATGGTCCCAGTGGAGGGGCCTGTTGGAAGACATTATCACCAAGCTCTGGAGCACAGTAAGGCAATGGTGGCTTTCTGGTTTTTTTTAATGCGACAAGCTAATTTCTCCCCTGAACAGGGCATCAAACACCTGTTCCACCTTCCCTTCTGTGAAGAGGGCAGTGGGACTATGACAGGGACTTGGGATGAGTGATGATGAGACCTTGTGTACTCTACAGTGATCTTACTGTACTGATTTTACTGTTCTTGAAAGTGATTGAGTACTTATGTTTAGTTATGGGTTTAAATGTTAAAAAAAAAAAATCCCTCAGTATAGAGACAGAGGTTAGGAAGTTACTGTGTAATACATAAAAAATAGCAGTTTTGCAAGATGAAGAGAAATCCGTGGTGCCTTACAGCACATATATACTTAATACAATATGTACACTTATATGGTTAAGATCATGTGGAGGTGCTGGAGGTGAAGCATCCAACTCCCAATTAACTGAATTAAATAAATCTTGGTTGTCACTGATTGGGGTATTCATTAGTACTTCCACTCAGTTAATCTGGACTTACTATTTACAAACGACCAAAAGGCTGCCAAAAACAAACTAAATAACCTAAAAGTACAAACATGCTGAAAAGTTTAAAAGTTGGGCATGGTGGTACACACCTACAACCTCAGCCCTCTGGGAGGCTGAGACAGGAGAGTCACAAGTTCGAGGCAAGGCTGAGTGACTTAGCAAGACTCTGTCTCAAAATTTAAAAACCAAATCAAATAAAAAAGGCTAGGGGTATAGCTCAATGAGAAGGTCCTGGATTCAATTCCCAGTACTGTAAAAAAGAACAGTTTAAAATATAATTCTTTTTTTGAGTAGAATAAAGAAAAGGTTCTTTAAAAAGGGAAAACTAGAAAGAACTGCTTAAATAAAATGTCTACTAGAACAAACTGTATTCTTATGCTATGGAAGAAAATTAGAGTAATTAAATCAACATCCCACAGGCAAGGGGGATGAAGGTCACTGGAAGGCCTTCTTAAAAAGCATTGGGTATTTTAACCCAGGAGAGTATTAGCTGTGAAATGTTATACACAGCAGCAGGGCTCTCAGGCTGAATTTAAGAATATGTGCCCACTGCTTATTTCCATCACTGTGCGGGCCTGGAACAAAAAACTACAACGCCAAAAAAAAAAGTGCCTCTGTAAGACAATGGTTCAGGAGGGAAAACTATCAAAGTCTTGATCAAACTATAGAAATCCAAGAAGAAACCAAGTTGTTATATGGAAAGTAAAAAGTTGAGAATGCAGTCTGGTAGAGGATGCAGGGAATTCATTCTATCAGGACTACACAATGGCACTTCATTTTGCTGTGAAAGGAAGCTCCTCCCCTTGAGAGTTCTCCAAGAAGGTCAAATGGAGACATGCTGACTGAACACCACCCAAGCAGCCAGTGTGATCTTCCTTTGCTTTCTCTTATGTGGAGACTTACTCTAAGTACTTCTTTGGCTTTAGAAGGCAAAAGCATAAAGTGTGCCTCACAAGCTTCCAGTGAATTATGACAATGTGGAAACCAAAAATGAAACACACCTCATAGTTCTGAAAATTTCATTTTACCCACAGCAACAGTTCTGTAGTGTAAGGTTTCAAGCTCATGGGGAAAGAAGGCGGGTAAAAAGGAAGTAGTTCTTTGTTGGTAGGGAAGTACTTTCCCCCTTACTTAAGTCATCAGCTGCCTCATTTCTTCCATCAACAAATCCTCAGTTCTGCCTTCTAAGAATGAGTAAGCAAAGGCGCACATTTCTTAAGTGGGCTACCTTCATTTGTTTCTTTCCTCCTTGTCCCCAGCTTGCCGAGTTGTGGGAGGAAGCACTTCCCTGAGAGCCGGCGGTGTTCCAGACTCCTCCATCATCCTCCTCTTCCCAGCTGGGATGGCGAGTTCCTGTGACTGGCCCGTCACTCTCCCCCCAGCCGTCTTGCATAGATTTGGAATCTTTAGGGGAAGAAAGAATTAATTCTCTGTGACTATTACATATAACAATAACCAGAAAAGTAATTCCTTGAAGATGCGGCATTTCAGTATCTTTGTAATTCTGTCTGCTCCATCCATGGCAAGGCAAATGCTATCAGTCACATTTTAGAGAGCAGGAAATGAGCCATATAATCAAGATCTGACCTCTGGTTCAACGCTTCCCCTGCACCAAACTGACAGGAATTCCAAAACTGAAAAGAACTTATCACTATATAAAAAATTTGACATTTTAAGAAAACTGGTTCCTTGTAAGACACCCAGATTATTATAGTCCTAGTTTTCCCTTCTAAGTGTACATTATGTACTTTGATAACAGTGACCATTACAAATAGGTGAAATAAAGAACAGCTGTCTGTTTTGTCTGAGTGGAAGGAGAGAGGAAAAAATGTGAAAAATGGAAAAAATTTAAGATTTTGAATATAAAAATGATGGTACAAGAGTTCACATATAGCCACAGAAATTTCACAGTAGCCACACAAAGGGGCTACCGGACGGGACAGCAAGAAGCATGGGCTGGGGTTGCCCTCCCGCCTGCTGAGGTGATGTTGATAACCAGAATTGTTTTCTCTGCATAAGGGTTACAAAGTTATATAATCCTGTATTTATTTATATTATGATTTATATAACCATAGGCCTTATACCACCCACTGACAGGCAACAGAAATTATAAACCAAATATAAACAACACACTGATCCTTTTATAAAAATGAAGACATGCAGATGAACCTTCTTTCAGAGAATGGAGCTAAATTTTGACAATTTCTTTTCCTCTGATAAGAGAGTGGAGCTGAGGATGCAGCTTAATGGTAGAGCACATTCTTAGCATGTATGAGGATCTGGGTTTGATTCTCAGCACTGCTGGGGAGAAAAAATGAAAAATCAGAGCTCTCACTTGTGCTTTCTCCCCGGTCCCGGGCATCAAGCCCGGGGCCTCGCACATGCTAGGCACGTTCTACCACTAAGCTACACCCCAGCCCAGAGAGCTCTGATTTTTAATCACAGGTTTCACGATACAAAATTTATGGCATCGACAGGCTAGGGATCTCAGATTGACTACCAGCATCAACGGGATGAACTTCTTCCTCCATTGCTTACGTATTCAAATCATCCAGATAAGATATGAGCCGTAACTACAGATGATCCTGAATGAAGAGAAGGCATTATAGAATGTGGGAAAAGTGAGCCTTCTGTATGTATTAGAGGTGATTCTAAAGTTAGAAAGACACATGAAAGCCCCTAAAGTACTGCTAAAAGGTCACTCTGTACCAAGGATGCAATCAGGCAACTGGATCTGTTTCGAGTCTACGAAATAACACTTCCCACAGTGACAAAACTGATTTCACGAAGAAAATCATGATGAGAACAAAAGCTTCACAAAGTTCATGATTTCTATGAAGTCGAAGAAATGTGTGATTTTTAAAATGCAGTAAAGTTACATAGGCATGAGAGTGAATTTCCAGAATAAAGGCAATTATCCTATTCCTCTTGTAGCACTGTAAGAGTTCCAAGTTATCAGTTTAAACTAACCACAGAACTTCTTTTCTGGTTCAGTTTTGAGAATTCTATAAAATTTCATTATTTAATCAAAAGATAATCCCTTATATCTGCTATATGGTAGAAAAGAGATGTTGAAACATTTTAAATAAAGTTACAAACAAGTTGAAATGATACTGAATTTCTCAGTTTAGGAACATCCAATGAGACAGTCACAGCATCAGTCTACAAAGTTTTGCAAATTATGATGACTGTACATTCCCAGCTGGAGCGAGTATAGCTTAGGTTTACAGTGATTATGAATAAGTGCAAGGTTTTATGTTTAAAATAAAAAATTAGAATGACGAAATCTGCCTCAGGTTCAAGACCTAAAATGTTCTTAAGTGGATTGAAGACTGAGAAAAGAGACAAAGACAAAAGTGAAAGTACAGAAGGTGAAGTCTGTGGGTGGCAGAGGCCATGTTCCACACTAGAAGCCTGGGTACTCTTATTTTTAAGTACAGTATACAAACAAACAGTAGAAATGCAAAATAGACAAAGAGAGCATATTTAAGTTACTGGGTAAAAATGCATCACTTCAAAATTTCAGTTCTGGCCAGATACTAAATCTAGGTCTAAAAAAACTGACAAAATTAATTTATGACTTTTAAGTTCATTGTAAACATTTTAGTACATGCCAAGAGAAGTCGCTAACATTTGGTACTATTTATTTAATGTTCTAGGTCCCAAATCTCATTGAATAAATAGTTTTAAGTACTAAACATCCCTTGTCAAAATGTCTGACTTCCAAATTAAGAAAGAATCCCTCAAAATCAAAGACGTGGTCTACTTACTGGGTTTCATGGCATTGGGAGCGGTGGTGGGTGTGCTCCCCCAGCCCGTGGTCGATGCTCCTGCATCATCCATCTCGCCCCACCCAGGACTGCTTTCGTTCGGCTCACCCCAAGCTGAAGTCCCATTATCTGGAGCAGGTGGTGTGCTTTTGCTCCAGACTGTGAAAAGAAATGCGTCTCTAAGAATACCTGTCAAACACCTGATATCCAGTGGGATGAGGGTGCTGGGATCAGGCACACCCAATCTCTCTTGGCAGAGATAGACACAGCCTGAACCTTCAGGAAGAGCATCTGGCAATGCTGGTTTTTAAAAGTTCAATGCACATTACTTTTGACCCAGTAACTCTACTGCCAGGAAATTACGCCATAGATATACGTGTCAAAGTAGATGAAATTACATGCATAACAATGTTCACTGCATCACTGTTAGGAAAAATTTGGAAGCAAACTAAATATCAGAAAGGGACAGGTTAGATGAGTTGTGAGTCCCCCATAAAATGAATACTATATGTGAAACAATTAAAAGACAGAACCATGCTAAAATGGAAAGCTTCAAGGTAGATAGAAAAAAAAGCAAGTTGAAAAACATTGTAGAAAGTTATTATCCTTTAAAAAGAACACCATTTATGAACAAACTTCTAAGAGATCACCTATGGGGAGAGATACAAGGCACTAAGTTCTTAACAGATTTTATCCTAGATAGGGAGTTAAGGAGCAATCTTTATTTCCTTCCTCATTCTTTTCAATACATAAAAGAATAATTATTTCCTATGTGTCCATAATTGGAATCACTGGACGCCAGGTTTGAGCAGAAAACTGTTTATTAATATTATGGTTGATTACTATTACTGGGGGGATGGTACCGGGGATTGAACCCAGAGAGCACTGAGCTACATCCCCGGCCCTTTTTGAAACAGGGTCTTGCTCAGTCTCGAGTTGTCCAGGCTGGGCTCAGATGGGCCCTGCCTTGACCTGCCAAGAAACTGGGATTACAGGTGTGTATGACCATGTCTGGCAATATTATGATTGATTTTAACTAAAAGAAGACTTGAAATGTGCATCTCCTTATTATGGGAAATTATATGCTTTATAGGAACGTTCAAGTCAAAGGACATTTGCATCAAACTGAGAATGATAATACCTACTACTTTCCACTTGCAAGATACGCTGTTTGCTATTCAAATAGTGAGGAACAGACTTTAATTCTGGCTAACTGATTATCCCGAGGTAACAATCTCTTACGCAAAGTACGCTCCCTTCCAGAGGGGATTATTAAAAGCCACCTGGAAAGAGATCGCAGTTGTCCACATGGCAGTTTTGCCACATCACTACAATGGCCTCTGGAAGAACGACACAGATCACTTCCCTTTGCTGGCGCAAGAGGCATCGAGGGTGAGCTCACAGATAGCAGAATGGAAATCTGGTCTGCTTCTGCTACTACTTTAGTTCTTTATTTTTAAATCTAGAGTGTAGTTTGTTTGGCAAGATTAAATCTTTTGAATTCCGTAGTCCATTACGATTACAGGAAAACAACTCTGGGACTAACACTAGATTGCCATCTTCTCCTTTTGCCAGGAACGAACACTATGATGTACTATCAGCGGCCGCCAATGCTGGCTCATATCTTACAGAGAGAAGCTCTCTTAGCAGTGGAGGAGGGACTGCAGGAAAGATTCTCAGAACAAAGCTCAGTTGAATCAATATGCTTTGATAAAAATGTTTCCATCTAGGATTTCTTTTATTAAAGCCTGTGAGAAAAAGCCATTACTTACCTGATGCCGATTTTCCGGTCATTGGGGTGGGCAGGTTTGGTTCTCGAGGTGCCGGGCCCCCTTGGGAATTCTTGTCCCACAAGTTCACATTCTTGTAGTTGTAACTGTTGGGGTCTCCCCACGCTGAAGTGCCATCATCGATGTCCATCTTCCGACTAATAGACTGTGGGGACGGTTCTTCCCAGCCACTGGGTTCCTCATCCTTAGGGGCTGCAGGCTGGGGCCCACTGCTCCAGCTGGAACTGGACGGTCGGACGCCACCTGCAGGTGGTGGGGGTGGGCCTCCCCAGGAGCTAGAAGCCTCTGGTTGTGGTGGCGGTGGCTGCTGTGGCTGCTGCTGTTGGTGTTGTTTATTCCAGGAATTGGGCTGCCTGCCCGTCTCATTCCATGCAGGGGATCTTTTGCAGTCTTCCCACCCACCTTTAGAAGCTAGGCTTGCATTCCCACCATTACCCCAAGTTCCGATTTCATTCTGCCCTCCTTCACCCCACCCAGCCACAGGCTTACTTGTACAGCTTTCCCAACTGCTGTTTTTCGCTTGATCAACTTCCTCTCCCCAACCATTCTTCCCAGAAGTCCATCCTTGACTGGGCTGGCGCCCACCTCCCCACCCCTGATCCTTGCTGGGATTCTCATTCCAAGAGGAAGGTGTCTTTTCATCTGGTCGTCCTCCTCCCCAGTTGGAAGAATTGTTGTTCTTATAGTCATTCCAGCCTCCTGTGTTCTTGGGGTCTTTCCACTCTGTCGAGGCCGAGAGCTCCCCCCATCCAGACTTCATTTGATTGCTTTGGCTGGGTGCGTCTCCCCAGCCCCCTGAGTTCTTGGTCTGTGTGGCAGCGCTCTCCCACCCCTCAGTTCCTTTGTCAGACTTCCCCTCAGGCCTTGGCACCTCTTCGATATCCCACACTGTGTCCTGCTTAATTTGCGTTTGGCCCCAGCCAGTGTTTGAGAGCACCCTAGGGTCCAAATCAGTTCGGCTCAAAAGAGTCTGCAAGACAGCCTGGCAATCAGGATGTGTGGGCCTGTATGACCGACGGCCAGAATTATGACTGTCACTACTTCCTGCTTTATGGTTGCTTCCAGTGCTCTGACCTCCAACTTCACTTCCTGTGGAGCTGGAAGATCTTCCCCAACAGGGAGCCTGGGCATTGCCTTGGTTTTCAGGGAGGGGGTGGCCCTTTTGATTGTCCCATGCTCCAGTGCTAGAATTTGGTTGGTTTGGACCACTCCATTCTCCAATTTTCAACTCATCAGACCCAGTAGGCTGTTTCCATTCTCCCTGAGAGACCCCAGATGTCACTTTGTTCCCTTCACCCCATTTGTTGTCATTAGAGTCCTGAGGGCTAAAGTTCCAGGACCCACCCGTAGACCTGTTATTGTTGTCCCAAGAGTCGTTTTTTGACCCAGTTGATTTCTGAACAGAAGCTCCTTTCCAGGAGTCCTCTCTATCTTTTCCATTGTTCCCATTATTTCCAGAATTGCTTTGTCCAGAGACTGTGTCAGTTCCAGAAGGCCCCCTAGCTGCACCCCAAGATCCAACACTCCCAGTCTTTCGATCTCCAGTGCTTTGTGAAGGGGCATCAGTGCTCCTGGAGGTGTTCCCCAAGCCCATTCCAAAGGGCATTCCCTTATTCTCCATGGGGTTTGGTGAACTTAAGTTCAAGGAGTTAGTGTTTCCATTTTTTGGTCCATCAGTGTTATGAATTTGAGCCTGTTCTCTGCCAGAGACAACAAAATTAACACCCGCATTTTCCATCTTTGACTGCTGTTCCCTGGATGCCTGACCTACTGTGCTAACCTGTGCACTGGAATTACCATTATCTGTTTCCAATGCCCCTTTCCTAGAAGTTCCTTCTTGGACCAGTGCTGGCCAGGCAGATGGGTTGCTATTTGGGTTAAAGTTGCTGAAGCCAGAGCCAGGTCCAATTCTATCCTGACCACTCACATTCCTCCAATTACCTAGTCCATTGTTGCTCTCTGCAGTGGAGTTGGAAGATTGAACAGATTTAGCCTTAGGGTCAGATTTCCAGACCCCAAGATTACATTCGTTCCCAGAACTTGCAGACTGGCACTGGCTCCCTTTGCCTTTGTTACTAGTGGTGCTTCCTGGCAGAGCGCTCTTCTCAGAGCCAGGGTTCGAGGCACTGTTGTTATCGGTGGTGTTTTCGGAAGATTCAGTGTCTTTGCTGGCAATACAAGGCCACTCTTCCATGTCAGACCCGTCTACAATCACCTTGTCCCAGATGTGAATTGGGTTGGGGGAGGTGCCGTTGTTGGAGGAGGCTCCCGGGCCCCAAGTGGAATTTGCATAATTTGAAGCAGCAGCACCTCCAAGGGTTGACTCTGGGAAAGAGAGCAACTCATCAGTCACAGCTGCACATGCACTGCGATCAGTGCCTGGAGCTAACTGCCTCTAGGAGAGCTGATCCAGGCTCCCCATGTACTGGCTTCTCCACCCAGTTGTGTCTCTTGGTTGGTCTGCGTCATCTCTTCTCTACCATTTGCCTGTTGTTACATTTGCTAAGGCTAACTTCACACATTCTCCAAGCTACCTCCTTGCCACCCTCAATGACAGGGAAGGACCTTCTTGTACCGCGAGACAGATGCAACAGTACCCTAAACTTGCTCTGTATCTTCCATCTACTCTAACACAACTGTCATTTCTCAAAAACATATTTTTGATTCCGTTACTGCTGTACAAAAGCTTTTAACAGTTTCTTCAAGCACAAGAACAAAGCTAAATTCCTTGGCTTGGAATTTGATCAACATACTCTATGACCCAGGGCCAACCAAGCCCTTCTAATCTGTAACTTCCTATGGAGATGTCATTCTATATGGATGTGCCTTCTTACCCTGGCATCATTCCATGCTGGCACCTACTCTTTTTTCCTCTTGAATTCACACAATGAAATTTACTCATCTTTCTGGGCCGAGTTCAAGTGCATTTCTTCAGTGAAGTTGTTTTCGAGCTCACTGGCTGAAAAGAATCTTTCCCTGTCCAGAGCCCTTTTCCCACTCTACAGCATTCTGTTTATGTCTCTCCTTCACTTTGTGGTGCCTCTTTGTTGGAGGCCCTATCTTGCTAACGTGTCAGTTCCAGAGTGGCTGGTGCAGCACTGATGGGTAAGTACCTGCTAAGCAATGAGGGCCCACTGAGCCGGATGCAAGGGCACAGGAGCAGGAAATCCACACATACTGTATCCCCAGGAGCTTAATGTGATAAACTAGTCCAGCTCAGATATATTTTGGTGGAATTTACCATATTTGGTAGGGAAAAAATGATGTTTCTAATGAGATAATTTCTTTTAAATGTATTTTAGCTCTTTTATCTAGAAAGCTTTAAATCAATATGAAGGTGAAAAAAGTATTCTGTAGAGCTGTGTAAAGATGAAGAAGTACAGAATCCCAAACTCCTGATATTCAAAGGGCTCTTTGGTTTTAACTGTGTAAACAACAGCCCAACTCACACTGGACCCATGTCTCTGTCTAGGCCTGGCTATACATGGCTGCAGAAATGCAAAAGAACTATCCCCTCACATTTTTGCAAGTGGTCACCAGGGGCCAGGCAAGAAGGGCTATCATAGCCTTTCCCTGTCCACTCTGGGCCCGGTCTGCTAACTCCCCAGGGAAGCCTCATGGGTAGCAGTTATGTCTGCATTCAGCCTGTGTCACCACTAGGTTTTCTTCTCTCCCTACTCTACACACAATGAGGTAGCAACAGAATTTTCTAGATAATTCTTTGTTCAAATTCAGAGCTGAAATAAAGCATCCTATCAGTGACATTATATGTACATTACAGAGTTTGACAAAGCTTAAAATCCAGAACCCTCAATAGAAACAATGATTTTTAAGAAATCTAATGAATAACTACAGAATGACATTTAGTGCTCTCCCAAGAATCTATATTATGATCTAAGGGTTCCTTCTCTCTCTACTCCTAGCATTTTGGAAGCATAAATAGGGCATCTGAAGATTCAGAATAAGCCCCCATCCAAGCACTGCTTCCAGCCATTCCCTGAACACACACTTGTGTTACTACAGAGGCTCAAAGTGGCAGTAATAAAAAGCCTGATAGCAGCTGAGGCGAGCCTCTCTGCCAGGCGCACAGTTCAGGACCCTAAAGCTCAGCTTCAGAGAGGCATCCACGCACATTTCATCCTGGGATCCTCTCCCATCTTCTGGATGATCCCAACCATCTAGACAATCGGTAGCTTTTGTGGACTTTACAATGGAGTCTGCCTTGAGGGCTGCCGCACTCACAGCCTATGACGCTGGTACCTCACCTGGTGCAGTCCCACTCTCGCTCTGCAGCAGCGTTCCTGACACTTGTGCGTTGTTTGGGTTTGCTCCAGGTGCTGTGCAAGGAGGAGGCCCCGCCCCGCCCCCGAGGAGCATGCAGGACGGTGGAGGGGGCTGTCCACGTTTTAGTAACACTTTGTGGTCCTGCTGGCAACGGAATCGCGGAGGCACCTCCCGAGGCATGTAGCGGGCGGCGCTTGGCGGTTGTCCGTTCGGCACTGCCACCCTTTTGGCATTGTTGCCACCATTGACTGGTGGCGATGGAGAGCTGCCAATCGGGCTGGCGGCCGTTGGTTGGCTTAAACTTGGTTTCGTCACTTCGGGCACTGAAAGAGAGGGGTTGGAAAAGTCTTTGAAATCGAGTATCTTTTTCTAAAAATTGTTTTTAAGAAAGCTTACACGAGACCAATTCTAAGACGACAATGCTCCTTTCACTCTATCCTCAAGGGACACAATCTTTCCAAACTCTTGCAAACATCTTTAGTCTACTAAAGACAGAGTTAGGGAGTGGCGGGCAGTGGTGATTCAAAGATTCAAAGATGGCAAGATCATGGAATTACATCCCATTGATTAAGGGGAGAGGGAAGCAACAACCATTACTCACTGCACTAAATGAACAGCAGAGTTAATTCCCATGAGGGTTGCCAGCAGGTCCATGGCAAAGTCTTGGTAAAGGCTTAAACCTCTTAGCTCAAGGGCCCTGCCCCTTTATCCACACTCTGAGAAGACTGACCCCTGAGCACCCTTCCTGAAATCCCTGGACTGTGGCCAAGCACACTCCACCTGTGCTTCTGCAACATGTTGTCCATCCTTCTCCAGCACTAAATTCACCAGATAATACTGAAATTCTCCAGTGATGGCCCCTCTCTCAAGCTGGCCCCAAATCCCTCAAGACAGGGACCATCATTCACATTTTCTTCCTTAGGGCTCGGCACAGAGTAGAGCCCTGTGGGCACTCTTTGGCCTGGAGACTCACAGAGCTCCACTCGGCTTTGGTTCCTACAGCTGTCTGAACTCCAAGTCTTGCTAGCCTTCTGCAGAAGTATTAGAAATGACACAGATCTTTTAGCTTTTGCTCCCAAATTTTTATTCCAATTAATACAAAAATTTCAAAATGTAGATATTTTTCCATTTACTTTAAATAATACAACTTTTACCTTAGAGACAGCATAGGAATGTGAAGAATAACCATGAAGCCACACTCTGCAGGACCTGTCGGCTGCCCCCTCAACCCACGGAGGTTTTTTATAGATTTGTACCTCCCTCTTTCATCCTCAAAAAAGACCACCGCCCTTTCCAAGAAAATGTGCCAGCAAACAGAGGCTGGCAGCTTCACAGAAATAATCTGAGGCCCATCCCTGCCACCCAGAATAATGCTGGGGCCAGCTCTAGCAGCGGGTCTGCTTTGACAGCTGAAATGATGCTGGGCCAGCATGTTGCCATTTAACTGGTTCCTTTATAAGGAGAGAGATACATCATCAGAAATCAGGGGCCCAATCTATTCCAGCAGTGAATACTGAGTGACAGGAGAAAAGAACAGATGTATGAAGCAAGATCCAGGCAACCTCTATGCCTACCCTTAGCCAGTCACAAAAGGCAGGACTGGCTTCCCAGTCAGGAAGGGGAAGGAGGCTAGAGGACCCACAATCTGATGAGGAGAACAAGCACGGGACTTACGAAAATTAGTCAGCCACAGTCTAATATTAATACAGGAGCCTCTGTGGGACCATAACATTTGATGGACAAATAACACGTAAATGAATGAAGATTATTTAAGATTACTTTCTCATCTGTTTCTGGAAGATTCCACACTGCCAGTGTCCTTTTCTCTTATTATTAGAATATGCAAGAAGCTGGCAATGGCTGAGTGGATTCTTCCCAATTTATTTTTAGGATGGAAGGAGCAACACTTCTGTGAGCTTGCCTTTCTATAAAAGGGCTCGAATCCTCACTTTATTTAACTTCAGTTAACCTAGGTGGCTACATGCTTTAATTCATTTTTCTAAAAGAGAAAGAAAGAAAAAGAGAGAGTGAGCGAGCATGAGAGTGCGAGAGCAAGAGCAGCCTAAATCGCTGGAGGCCAAACATCAGTTTGACTAAATTTACCACTGACTAACCACTGCAATCAATCAGATGAATCTATGGGCATCATATACTGTGCAGGGTTCCTTGGTGCACTTTCCCATCATCCTATCACAGATAGAATGGATTGTAAATGATAAAATCACTTAAAAACTTGATCTAGGCATGGTGGTGCACACCTGAAATCTCAGCATTCTGGGAGGCAGAGGCAGGAGGACTGCCAAGTTTGAGCCCAGCCTGAGGATGTAGCTCAGTGTGAAGGCCCAGGGTCCAATCTCCAGTGCTATAAAGGAGAGGGACATCAACCACTTTCCCTTTAATATGATGCTGTCCTTGAAGATTGGTCATTTAAAAAACTCTAAAACACAGTCAGAAAAAAAAAAAAAAAACCCACAGTCAGAAAAACCCACAGAACCATGTGAGCCGTAGGCTACTGTATTTCAGGACCTGAATGGATTCTGGATTCTTTTTTGGCTTCTTTCATTACATTTCTATTAATTCAAAACTTTAAACATTTAAAGGTCAATCAAAATTCTTGACATTTATTATAAGAGCAATGCAGCTGGTAGACCTGATCCAACCTGATTTCCTAAGTCTAAAATCAAGACATCAGAATCAACATGTAAAAGGAAAAAAAAAAAAAAATCAGTGTATATACCTCAAAGTGCTCCAGAATGTCAAGATGACAACAGAAGAGAGAAATTATCATTACGTGTGAAAGCGTTACTTTGGAGGCCCTCTCTTTCCCATATCTTAATGATTTGTAGGTGTATATCTAAACATGAGCTGCTCAAAATGAGGTCATGGCTTATCTTCCAGATGAAACGTCTATGGCTTTAAAAAAGGTCTCAATTTCACAGAGAAATAATACAGACACTGGAGGAAAATACTGGGTATCCTATTTTCTAATTTCTACTCAACTTACTACTAAAAACCATTATACTGTATACTCTAATGATTGAAACTTTCCCCTTTCTCATCTTCTTTTTCTTATACTATTCTACTATCAGTCTAAACTTCTAATTGCCCCATTTCTGACAAACATCAGTAAGAACCTTTCAGATAAAAGCATTCTTTAAGAAATTTCTGAAAAAGGCAAGCTTCTGATTTTTTTTTTAGTACACATGCATAATGAACCCAACAACTACACAGGACCAACACAAATTGCTATTTCCTTTAACTCTATTAATGGAACAATAACAACAAAAAAATCACCTAGAGATGTTTTTAAACTACAGTTAAAATACAAACAAGGTCTATAGCAGGCACTATTTCAGGCTGACAGATTTAACAACTCAAGCCCACTGACCCATGAGTGGCCAATGGTGCTGAACAAGGCTCTGTGGCCTCTACACACTCCTGAACCCCAAGGCACCCTGGCTTTTGTCCTCAACATTTCTCTCTCATTAAGTCACTAGTGGTCTTCACTGCCAGGCTAACAGGCACTCACTGGACCTCTGCATCTTCAACTTGTCAGTTGAAGCTACTGTCATTACTGGTTAGTTCCTCCCTCTCTGTCTGCATGAGACCTGCTCCAGCTACCTCTTCCGTTCTTCCTCTCTCTTCCTTTGTGGGCTTCTCATACTCTGGATCAGGGGTCAGCAAGCTTTCTTTAAATGGCCAGACAGTAAATATTTAGGCTTTACTGGCCTTAAGGTCTTCATTCCAACAACTTAACTCTGCACTTGTAGAGTGAAAGCAGCCATGGAGAATGTGTAAACAAAGAGCACGGCTGTGTTCCAATAAAATCTCATTTATAGACAGTGAAATATGAACTTTGCTATCATTTTCACCTGTCACGAGATATTGTTCTTTTTTCCCTCCAAATTGAAACACACAAAGAATGTTCCTGGCTCACAAGCAACACAAAAAACAGATGGCAAATCAGATCTGGGTCATAGTTAGCAATCTCTGTCTTTGACTATCTTCTTAGCACAGTTGCAAAATAGAGGCAGAAATTGGCTATGAGCTGTATTTAAAAAAAAAAAAAAAAAACCAAAAAACCTAGCTACTCATGGTGGCAGGTGCCAGTTGTTCCAATTACTCAGAGGGCTGAGGCAAGGAAGACAGTGAATTTGAGGCTGGCCTGGGCAACACAGCAAGACCCTCTCAAAAACAAACAAAAACAAAAAATGCCCCCCCACCAAAAATACCCAGGGCGGAGGGTGCAGCTCAATGGTAGAGTATATATGCTTAACAAAAAACAAAAACAATATGACAGTGGGGCCTGCACTCTTACCACAATTAACTCACTTTAGCATAAACTCTCTGATGCTCATGTTTTAACTAGCAGTTGTATAATTCACCATCTCCAAAGCAGGTGTCTTCTACCCTTCCCTTCCCCCTGAAACGTGCTCCTCAGCTCCAAATTCTTAGCACAATGCAGGAAGTCATTACTCAGCTGGCACTCAGTTAGTGGCCTGGCACGTATCTGACACTCCTCAGTCTGCCCTTGCCCAGCATGCGTGATAACCCCTCTACCACCGTGAGTCTTAACCAGGTCAAGTCTTCCTCACTTCCCATCTGGACTCTGTGCTCACTTATCTGAGCAGCTGGCTTCTAATACCTCACATTCATTTACTCTCAGGGCAGCCGGTTCCATTTCTGAGCAAGCGGTGCCCACCACTGCATCAGGACACACAGGTATTTCTACAGGGTGTGAAGCGCTGCAAGTAATTTATAAATGATTTACCTGGGGGAAAAAACCCTTCCAAAGGCAGTACAATGAGCAGACTCAAGGTAATCCTAGGCACCACGACACACTCACTGCAGAACTCTCTGGAATAACCTCTGCAGACAGAGCTGCAGCCGAATGACTGCACTGGTTCTCAACCCCAGCTGTGCTGAGGGAAAGCGCTATCCTCTAGATGGGTGCTACTGGGACAAAGGGACAAGGTTACGATTTACTACTTTGAACCACAATATCTAAACATTTTAACTTACACTGAGGTGGAAACTGCCCCATTACTTCGACTCCTCCTTGATACCTCGTGGTTGGAATAATTCTCACTGAACAAAATTTATGACAGATACTTACTATGGTGATGTGAAATGGCAGGCACCAGAGCCCTGAAATTTAGAGAGTACCTCAGGTTCCCAAGGAAGAAAGCCTGCCTAGGTGTTTAAACCTTCCTGGGGCCATAAACTTCATGACTGCCATGGCCCAGACTGCATGCGGTCCATGAGGTTGCTCTGTGTTCCTTTCTGGAGTGTGGTGCCCACTACAGGAACTGTCCTTTACGTCCTGGACACTGCTTCTCTACTAATGAAGCTCAAAGACATGTCAGCTCCTATAAACCAGTCATTTCACACTGATAGCTTTTACTAAACCAACCAGCACCCTAACATCTTTTGATAAGGCTAACCTGCTACAGCCAAATTCTTCCACTACACAGTCCATGCATTTGACCTTTTTTTTTTTTTTTTTGGTGGTGCTGGGGATCGAACTCAGGCCCTTGTGCTTACAAGGCAAGCATTCTAACCACTGAGCTAAATACCCAGCCCCCTTGCATTTGACCTTTTTAATCTTACTCTTTGTCCCTGTTAAATTTCAACTTGTTCAATCCAACCTGTTACGTCAATTCTTTAAAATTATTTTGATTCTAATATGTGACAAAAGGATCTGAGCTGCCTAAAGCATTTTTGCTTCTGTTACCTGAGTAGCAGGCTCAGCTCTAGTTCATACCACCACAGAACCTCCACCTGAAATCCCTGTCCAATTTTCCTGTTGGTATGCTCACCACTACCTTTTTTTTTTTTTTTCTGTGGTGCCGGGGATCGAACTCAGGGCCTTGTGCTTGCAAGGCAAGCACTCTAATCACTGAGCTAAAACCCTAGCCCCACCATTACCTTTTATTGATGGAAGAAGAGTGGTTAGAGTGCTTGCCTTGCAAGCACAAGGTCCTGAGTCTGATCCCCACTACCAAAAAAACAAAAACAAAAAGTAATGATGGAAAAAGATAAAGGAAGAATGTATGATGAATCTATTTTTTCTGAAATACGGAAAAAGCATAAGTCAGTCTTCTCTACAACCCAAGACTTGGCACCAGCACAGTCTCTTCTATTTTCTTACAGGCCTGTTGGGGAAAGAGGGGTGGGTTCAGAGTTCAGGGAAGATCGCTTGAAGAAGAAACCACTTTGGGTAGAGAAACAGAACTTAGAGAAAAGTCAGCTGAGGGAAGAACAGAAGAATAACATGTAGAGTATTCAACAAAGATGAAGAAGCGGCAAGACAAAACACAAAAAACCTAGAAAGGTCAAGGCCTCCTCCTACTTACAGTCCAACAAACCTCAGTGACAATTT
>PVJO010015585.1:0-34369 GCA_004026905.1 Hystrix cristata
AAAAAAGAGTGACTTTAAACAGAACTGGCTTAAGTGGCACCTTTTCCTGGTCAGCCATTCCCTAGCCACCCCCCAGTCACCTGGTTTTGAGGCTCCCATGTTTGCCCACAGAACGCCACGCTTCCCTCTGTCACTGTGGATTGTACGTATCTCTTTACCCATCTCTGTCCTGGCCTACGCCGAGCTCCTGGAAAGCATTGCTGTGCTTTGCCACATGTTTGTTTTTTCTTTTCGACAGTTTTCAAATTTTCAGGAATGTAAAGGGAGCAGTGTAATGAATATCACATGCTTATCACTTGGGTTAAACATTTGTTAGCATTTGGTCATATTTGCTTCAAATGTGGGTTTTTGTTGAAGTAGTCAAAGAAAATTATAAATGTCATCACACTCCAATGTTAAATATTTCTATATGCATCTCTTCAAAAAAGGATATTTTGCTACTTAAACATAATATATTAAGTCATTGACTAAATTAGTAATAATTCCTTATATTACCTAATACCTAGCATGACTTTAATTTCTATATCCCCAGTACTTAGCATAATTCACTAACACTAACGTGTAACATGTAACAATAAATGTTTGAATGAACGTATTTCTCTGTAAAAACAAGTGGGGCAGTTGTTGAGGCTAAAACCTCCCCAACTTACCTGGGACAAGGGTGAGCGGCGCCCAAGGACGACAAGAGACCAGGTTCGATGCAAAAACAACAAGCTATTGTTCAAACAGAGCTCTGGGCCAGTACATACCCCTCACACCTGGGAGGCAGAAGTAATGGCCCCGAACTACAGGAGTGTGGGGTTTTTATGGGGTAGGGGACAGGCGCGGGAAGGGGAGAGGGAAGGGGAGAGCGCGCGTGGGAAAGGAAGGTGTGGCGGCACATAATTGGTCCCCGCGTTTATTCAAACTCGAGCAGCCCTTCCTGGCGGCTTCTTTTGGCGGGCTTGTATAACTGTCTGGCGAGCTTCTTCCTGGAACAAAGAACTTCCCGGCACAGGGTCATAAAAAGACAGACACACGCGACCACATCCTGGAGCTTTTGCAGACACAAGTGACCGCATAAAGAACTTCACATTCTGTACAAGTTTATCAGTGTGTTGTGCCTTTTCACAGTCAAAGCTTATTTCCTGACATTTTAGAGGTAATTTTTTTCAATTATAACATGTAGATGAAGATATAAAAAGGAAAAAAAGAAAGTCAAGAATATGGTACAGAAAAATGCAAACGGCCATTTTTTTTTCTTTAAAAGTATAGATACTGGCATAATGATTCCCCCATGTACTTATGGGAGGTTATTTCTACTCCCCCAATTACTTTGAAAGCAATCCTAGGTATCTTCCATTTATAAACAGTTCAGCATGTTTCTCTGTAAAATAGGTATTTTTTAAAAGAAAACATAGCCACATGCTATTATCATACCTTGAAAGTTAACAATAATTCCTCAATTTTCATCAGACCTCATTTTTGTTTTTGTTTTTGTTGTTTTCTAGCCTGGAAGCTCCACATGAGGGAGACAGGACAAAGCAAACTGAGGTCTGATGGCTTCTTTCCAGGGCCAAATCGTTGGGATATTAATCAGAGGTTAATCGTCCTCCTCTTGTTTCCAGCAGCAACAAACTAAAATGTTCCCTTTTAGTATTTCATCATTAGGAATCAGGGTCCTCTCGAGGAGGTCGAATGCAACACAAAGCATTTGTAGATACTAGGTCGGCTCCTGGGGTAGATGGAATAACATGCTCCCTGGGCTGGGGATGTGGGAGAAAAGGGAGAAGAGCCTCATTCTGGCTTTCAGGGAGTCTCCTCTTATGTTTCCTTCTAGGCCAGAACGGCTCCTATTCCCCCGTCTCCTGCACAAAAAGGGAGGGAGAGTGAGTGGTTGGGAACATACTGGATAGCTGTTTGGCTACCATCTTCCCCAGTGAGTAGCTTCTTAGCAAGATTTCTTTAGGGCCTACAGAGTTGTGCCTGGTCGCCGTAGCATAAATGAAAATAGGCCCTACTTTGAAACACACTATTATCTTACTAGAGTCTTTCCCTGTCCCTCTATGTACATGTATCAGACATGTGCAGGGCCTATTAATGGTGACTCAGGGCTGTCACCTCGTGAAACGAGGCTTCCTTGCAGTTCTGTTTGAATGCCTTTTTAAGAAACAATTCTCTTCCATATCCTATTTGGCACAAGGAGCAACTATACAGAAACTCTACATCTCTATCGGAAATACAAAATGTGCCCTACAAAAAAGATAATTTTTTAATTTATTCACTTCATTGAAGATATTTGCTAAATTGCTTTTGATGGCATGCTATGAACAATCTGAATCTGACAGAACAAGGACGGCAGTGGAGAGCCCATCGAAAATTATGTCAACAGGGTAGCCCGTGACAATGGGTGGCATATTTCTGAAAACGAGCCTTCCAACATTTCCTCCATGTGATCTTCCTATTCTTTACCAAACCTTAGGAGAGAGGAAGAGGATCGATTTATATATTGGACAGTCAGTGTCTTAGTAGGAAAATACAACATGCAAATCTATATGCCACTGAAATCCTAATTACAATGATAGAAGCTATTTTCTTATTGCTAAAATACCTTAGGAAAGTTAGCACTGCAGTGACGCCCTCTCTTCAGCTCTCGCTCTGTGACCATGGACTATTTACATGCTCTGGATAGGCCAAGGGCTGCGTTTTTATCCTCCCACATTTGCTATACCCACCCCAGCCTTGGATGCAAATCTAACTAAGGAACTGCACGATGCACATCCTCACCTGGTAACAGGGTATGGCAATGTCAGTATCCTGATAGCTGACCATTATCCGTGCAGCTCCCCTGCCCCTCCCTACTGAAAGAGAGTGTCATCCTGGCCGTGGGGGAAGCTAGGTGTTGTGAAGAATGGATGGCTTTTAAAGTCATATTGAAGGAAATTGCCTTGTGGTATGATAAGAAATATATTTGATCTTGTTCCTCACTCTTGTCATAGAGCTCCTAAACCCTTGGAATTTCCTCAGTAATAAGAGTGTTTTTTGTCCTTCTTAATGAGCCCCTTTTCGTCACAACTGAGTTTATGCTGAGGTAACTCAGGTTGAGGCCCCAGATAGTCAAAGACCAGTCCCGTCACCTAAGAAACCAAGTGATTAGAGGAACACCTTGACCTATGTACCTCATCTACTTTCTGTTCATCCATATCCCTTGTGATAGCCCTTATAATAAGCTGATGAATGTAAGTAAGTGTTTCTCTAAGTGCTGTGAGCTGCTCTAGCAAATTAGGAGGGGGTTGTGGGAGTGCGAAATTTATAGCCAATCAATCAGAAGTGTAGGTGACAACCTATAACTTGCAACCGGTATCTGATGTGGAGGGCAGCCTCGGGGGACTGAACCTAGAACCCGTGAGACCTTATGCTATCTCCGGGTAGATAGTCCCCAAATTGAATTAAATACAGGACACTTGGCATCTTCTGGAGAATCTGGTGTGGAAAGTGTTCTGTGTTGAATATTGTATTAATGATATGTGAGAACAGGAGGAAGAAACTGGTTTTTGCCCTTTAAAAGCCCTCTATTTGAAAAGTCCATCTTTAATCTGAATTAACTAACCAATAAAAGCACCTTGGAGTTTTAGGTACTTCAAGCATGATTAAGTGGCAGTTTATTCTCTGAAACCCCCTAAGAGTTAAGATTATATGGGAAGGGATGCCTGGACATGGGACCAAGGAGAGTTATGACTTGTCTTGCTTGGACACAAGAGTTGTCAAAGCTCTGGATGCTGCCCTGATAAATTAGCCTTTAATGCTACGGAAAGTTTAGCCTAACTCAGTTTAAATTCATTAAAACTGAAAGTTTCTGCCCAGCCAATGGTTTGAAGGGGGAGAAGCACACTATTGTGAATTATGTATGCTCTAATTTGCCCCCACTGTCCAAATCTTTCTAGGTCCAGGACACTGTTTACTAACCCTGTTGCAGCTTTAGAGTCAGGATTCTAGCTAGAAGGTAATATTGCCTGGAGGGGCAGCGTACTTTAGACCCTGCCAACCCCACTCCTCAACTAGGAAATCCAACTGTCACCACCAATTGCTAAGGGAGGTAAGTAGAACTAACTAGCCATTTTAGTAGAAGGTCAATAACAATGTGGAGGCAAGAGGACAAAAAGGTTTTTCCCTAAATGCCTGGCAACTATTTAAAAAACAAAAAACAAAAGAACCCTGTAATTAGCCAGGCCTGCTGGTGCATGCCTATAATCCTGGAACTCTGGGAGGCTGAGGCAAGAGGATCACAATTTTGATTTTAGTCGGGCAACTTATAGACTCAGCAAAAACTTGTCTTAAAAACAAATTATAAAAGGTCTAAGGATGTAGCTTAATGAAAAGGCCCTGAGTTCAATCCCGAGTACCACAGAAGAAGGAGAAGAAAAAGGTGGGGGGAGAGAAGGGGAGGGAGGAGAGTGGGAAGGGAGAGAGGAAAGGAAGAGGGGGAGGAAGGAGGAGGAGGACAAGGAGAGGAGGACCTTGTAAGTAGGCTTTACTGTCCATTTAGCATCCTAGTTATGGGGCTTGTGTTTAAACCTTTTGGAGGTTCCCAAACTCAAATTGTGTCACTATTGGCATCCTCTTCCTGTCTGTCTCCTTGCTTTCAGTGTCCTATTTTAGGATTTAAGATCCTTTCTCTGTATGAATATATAATCTAAAAGAGACTAGTGAACTGAGCTCATTTGGGGGGGATTCAAATGTACTAGTGACCAAACCTTTCTAGGCTGAGGGCTCTATGGCTCTTTAAGAAGTATTTTATAGCTCCCTTTGTAAGGATCTTGTTTGACATGACTACAGTTATCTTGATCATACCCTCTAGTTTGCCTTCCAGGTAACCCCGGCACACATTCCAAACCCAATAGGTAAAACACTCCTTAAGATAGACAAATATTTTGTGCAAGCGACTGTTTCTTAACTGAAATTTGACATATTAATAGGGTTTTTTGTTATTGTTTTATTTGTGTTGTTTTTATTTTGGCAGTACTGGGGATTGAACACAAGGGCACTCTACTACTGAGCTACATCCCCAGCCCTTTTAATTTTTTTTTTTTAAATTCTGAGATAGGCTGTCATTAAATTGCTCAGGCTGTTCTCAAATTTGTGATCCTGTTTTCTCAGTCTCCCAAGTAGCTGGGATTATACATGTGTGCCACTATACCCAGGTCACTTATTTTTTGCAGTACTGGGCACTGAACTCAGGGACTTTGCACTGAACATTATAGTCCCACACCTTTATTTTTTTTTTTTATTTTGAAACAGGGCCTCACTGAATCAAGGCTGAGCTTGAACTTGTGACCCTCCTGCCTCAGCCTCTAGTAGTACTGCGATTACATTCATGCATCACCACACCTGATTTCTGGCTAACATACTAAGAGCCTTTTTTGTTTTGTTTTGTTTTGTTTTGGAAAGCCCAGGTACATTCCGTTTGGCTGCAGACCATCTTTGTCTGGCTTAGTTGATGAACTGTTTCCTCTTGCCTCAAGGTATGAGGATCCTTCTGTCTTGCTGCTGTTCAACACTCTCTTCTGTCTGTAAGTTCTTGGTAAATTGCATTCTCCACTATCTTGGCTTTGTCTACCTGTTTCTACAGTCTCTTGGCACCTTCCACCCTGGCATCTATCTAGCTCTTATACATTGGCTTTTCCCAAAACACTCAGGAATGTGTTTATTTCCTGAATACTGAGATTAGTTTCTAACCCTGGGATCTATGCTTGACACCATACACAAGTTATCCTACACTTAGCTGCACAACCACCATTGTCATTATCTCCACTTTAAAGAAATTAAGGCAGGGTGGAGTGGCTCTACTTCACTCATAGACAAGTGATGTCTTGCCTTGAGGTATAAAGTGGTTCTACTCACTGGATTTAAAGGGGTACAGGCCCCTCTTCCACCAGCAAGTTGGAATAGAAAGGTCAGGGCAGATAGACAGAGGCTGGGCTTATTGTGTCAGCAAACCTGCTTTTAGAGGACAAGAAAATATGATCAAACCACCTCATAGGTGCCTTTACCCTGGAAGACATTCATCATTTTTATTACTACATAACAGTGCCTAGCACACTAAATGCTTGATCCACGTGAGCTGTTACATGCATTGTTATTCTCATGGTGTTGATGAAAACTATCTAACTCAGTGCTGCTACCTAAATCATTCAGTTAAGAGTGAGAACTGAGCCTGGATATGGAGGATGGTTAGGAATTCAGTATGTAGCTCAAGCATGAAGGGCTTGTGTCAAGCCACTAGGCCAGGAGCGTGCAAGTTTATCCAAGAAATGGAGAAATATTTACGGACCAATAGACTGTGTGTGGGATGAAAGGAAGATGGGAGTACAGCAGGACATAATGTTGAAAAGGAAATAAAAACATGGCCATATTGCACAAAATTGGCAGTTTTTATTCTCTATGTCGGGGGAACAAGAAGATACAGTATTTTGAACAAAGAAGTTACATATGTCTGTCTGTTTTAGGAAGATGGCGCAGGCTGCTGGAGACAGGGAAGAAGGGAAGTGGGAGCTAGTGTTAGGGACTGAATAAGCATTTGCTATAATGGAACAGTAGAAGTACGACTGAATGACAGCCTAGCAAGGGAACTGGGAAAAAAGAGAATCAAAGAATCCAAGGATTTGGAGACTGATTACAAGGAAAAGTGTGGGACAACTCTGAAGGTTTAAGCGTGACAGGCTGAAAAGTGGTACTATCCAAGCTAGAGAACATGGGACAGGTGTGGTTCAGTTTATGTATGTTGAATTTAAGAGTCGTGTGTGAGTCAGTGAACTGTCAGAAACACGATCCTGACATTTAGGAGAGAGAGCAGAGATAAAGGCATAGATCTATAAATCCATAAATATGAAGGGACGATAGATGAATCCTTCAGAATAGAAAATATCGTAAAGACAGAGAGCATAGAGTGGGAATTCAGGAGTTCTAAGAACTGGACTTCGGGCAACAAAATTTGGGCAAAATACTCCTACACCTTGAGGAGTGGGGAGAAGAGAAGCTAGCCAACAAAACAGAGGGAGCAGCTGGAGAGACGAAGTATCCAACAATGTTAAAAGTCCGAGCTGGGAGAGGTGGCACATGCCTGTAATCCCAGTACTTGAGAGGCTGAGGCAGGAGGATCACTGCCAGGTCGAGGCCAGCCTGGACTACACAGTGAGTTCAAGGCAGGCCTGAACCACATAGGAAGAACTTGTCTCAAAATAAATAAATAAATAAATAAATAAATAAATAAATAAAAAAGAAAAGAGTTCAAAGAAATAAAGTAGACTGACACTTGGTTCTAGTGTTTGGTAAGTCCTTAGTAAACTAAAAGAGTATTTTGTAAGGCACAACTCTTACGGAGAAAATGACAGGGAGAAAAATAAGTTAGCAATAAATTTTGAGTATTATTTAAAGAAGTTTGACATTAAATTAAAACAAGAGTAGTAGGTGGTTACTTAAGTGTCATGTACAAGTCTTTCTTTCTGCAAAATCAAAAATTCCTTTGTGGTGTCTATAATCCTGTATCCGAATGATACATTTGGATATAAGAATCACCTGTACACAGGTGTAGATTTTGATTAGAGAAGCAAAATGAAAAGCAAGAAGGGATTTACTGTTAGACCTTGTGCAATTGTGGGGGCTGGGAAAGAAGTCCGAGGAAAGCTACCGCCTCTGTATTTGATGGTGGCCTGAAGTCCCCATAGATATTTTTTTTCCCCCATCGATATTTAAAACCCATAATTAGGAAGAAGAGGTGGGTGTGAATAGCAAGAAAAATCTGGAACCTGAAAGGGTTCCCTTGAATCCATGAGGACAAATGAAAACTTCATGGAATCTGCACCTGTTTCTTACTGTCACCAACCTGGAGAAGGAGACAGCAGCATCCTTTACCACAGAGCTGCTCATGAATCCAGCCCAGGACACAGAGGAGTTGAAGAGCACTTGTTGGAGTTGGGGGTACTTCAGGCCCCACTGCTGCCCCACATTACCAGTGTGCCAGTGGATCACTGCCAATCTGTGCACAACTGGCAACAGCATCCAGTCCTACACCAAACTTTAGAGCACAGTGTAGTGTTCATTTCACCACTTCTACCTCCCATCTCCTGCACAGAGTTTCTCTCTGGCCAGTCTTAACTCAGAACCATGTAGGGAAGGCAGTCTTGGGAAACTTGTTTAGCTGAGTTGACAAAGCTACCACAACACATGTGAGACATTATGGTAAAATGTCATTGGTCAGTATTCATTGGAAGAATGATACACCGTGACAAAAGACATTCAGGTCACTCTTTGCATCAGTTAGAGACAAGGACTTCCCAGTGTTTGGTGCTCAAATCGACAAAAGCTCATCCAGCAAGGGCTCATTTAGTCAGTCACATCCACCCCAGCAATCCTGCTGCATGTCTAAGTCCACAGTGTTGAGTGGAGCAGGAGTTACTGGAATTTGGAAAGCTTCCGGTCACCATGAATTTTGGTCACTGACTTCTGATGTATGAAATAGACCACTCAACACTGAACCTTCCACCCTGCCTTTCAGTGTTCACTTATTGTTTTTGCAACCATTGAAGAAATAGGAGTGACGCATAAGTATGGGTGACACATAAAGCAAGCCAAAATGTACGGGCTTCTTGTATGAGTGGTGATCAGTTTCCAAATCTTCAGATGAGAATATGAACCTGAAATCCATCCCACTGTGACTCATGCATATCATCCCAGATTAAATATTTTAACCACACCCATGAAGAATATGAAATGGTTGGGGACCCATGAATACAAGAGAGAAACAGGAGAGAGTGGCTTGAGGGTCCTGGGAAGCTGGAAAAGGAGTCACAAAGATATTCTGTTGATTCTATCAGTTGCACATTATGCATTTGCTAATAGGAAAAGAATTGACCAATTGGGTTCTTGTTTAATAACCTTCAAAGAAAAGCTATGTATGATCTTTTTGTTTTGGCTAGCATTAAGTTATAACCAGAACACGGATAAGCAGCTCAGCAGTCCACATATAATTCAAATGTATTTTTCCTCTGGATAAGTTAAGTTATAACAAAGGAAATATTAATTTAGTATTAAAGTTTTGCACCTAACACATCTTCATAAAACCCTGGTTAGTCTTTTTTAAAAAAGTAATACAAGTGATTGGTGTTAAGGGGCCAATCTTCTTCAGGGGTTGTGTTAATAATAACAATAATTACTAATGATTTAGAACGTGCTATGTGCTGGTCAGGAAACAATTATTTTACATGTATCATCTCATTTAACCTTCTCAACATCCGTAGGCAGTTGGTAGTATGATTACTTGCATTTGAAAATGAGGAAATTGGAGCCCAGAAAGGTTGTAATTTACGTGAAAGCACAGAGTAAATTCCAGAGACTGAGTTCAAACCCAGCCTACACCATCGCATTACATACCTACAAAATTTCACACTGATCAGCAGGTAGACACCACTTCAACAAAAGATACAGGAATGTGAATGTTTAGTGTAGTGACTGCTTTAGCTTTTGAAAAAGTTTATATCTGTCAATGAGGGATTGAATGAACTGGTACAGCTGTTCACTGGAATTGTTATGCATCTGTTAGCAATTATATTAAGCTCTTTAGGCCTCCGGTTCCACATATAAAATAACTAGACGGTGGTTTAATTTTGAAGGTTCCTTCCAGCTCTACTATCCTTTGACCTAAGAAATCGCCTCTACAGTGAGGTTCTTTCAAAGAAGAACAAACAAGCCAGATGTGGTGGTGCACACTTATAATCCCAGCAGTCTGGGAGGGTGAGGCAGAAGGAGTGCAGATCTGAGCCCAGCCTGGCAACTTAGTGATTTAGTGAGACGCTGTCTCAAAATAAAAAAATAAAAATGGCTAGGGATTTAAATAGCGATAAATGGTCTCATCACACCTTATCTGTTTTCTTTGGCATGTGATTTTGTTGTTCCTATTATTTCCTTCCTATCAGTCTTTTGAGAAAGGAAAGTTAATGCATTTCACCAGAAATACGTCACATTACTGTAGAAAAATAAGTACCTTTTCTCCAAAAGACAAATTTTAACCAGCGCGCTAAAAACACATAAATAAAACATGTTGAAACATCACACACCACAACACAGGCAAAAACAGAAACAATAGCAAACTATGCAGTCTTCATTTCCACCTTTTTCCATATTCTTGACTTTGTTCTTAAAACCACCTGTTACTTATATACCTGATTAACGATGATAATGATGACAACCAGCCTTTATTTTACAGATTTTAAAATAGTATCACCAGGAAGCACAAAGTATTGCCAAGTGGAAGAAAGCAAGAAGAAAGAGTCATTTATTTTTTGGGACGGCAGTGGCTGGCTAAGCAGGCTCACTACTTGTCAAGGTTTTAACCCAGGCAGAGAGGCTGCACCTGTGGGGATGCAGGTCTAGGCAGCCTGTGAGGAGAGGCTCTCAGATGCCCTCTGTCATAGCATTGGCCCTGGACCACCTCTGCCAGAGGGTCCTCCTGGGGGGCCACCAGACTCTCCCCACTCATACCTTCCATACTTACTTTTCACAAATCACAATTCTCACCATTCATGGGGCAGTGTGGGGCTACGAGGTGACATGAAGCCTGAGGGGTGATGTGTGGTAAAGCCTGAGGGAGCACTGTTGTGGGACGTGTGTGGAGCCCAAGAGGTAATGTGGAGACTGGGGTGTGTGAAGGGAAATCTGTGGGGTCAGGGCGGGTGGCTGCACATGGGGAAGGGGGCACGCAGCTGTTGGAGTTGTGGGGAGCAGGAACATGGAGCCCACGGGTTGCTGCTGTGGCATGCTTTCTCCTAGTGGGAGCACAGCCCATGCCACCTATGACCGCGGCCCTGTTCTCTGCTGAGGGGAATGGCAGAAAGCCCTCATGCAGTTCCCTGGTCTTCTTTAAAAAGTGTCTCCCTGCAATAAGCCAAAAACTCTGCCCTCAGAAAAGCAATATATTTTCTGTTACCCTTCCTAACCAGCGCAGTCTTTCAACAGTCTATATTATGAAAACCGAAGATATTTTCCAACAAACATAAATATGGAATCTGCATCCTACACGTTCTATCTCCCTGAGAATCAAAGGTAAACGACCTTTTTAAAACCTGCACGTCCCATTCTCCACGCCTCTTCCCTTTCCCATCCTCTTAGCTAACAGTCTCCTAGATGGTGTATTGTCCTGGGAGCTTTAAATTTTGAGTCTTATCCTTCTGTGTCTCCTTGCTAGCTATGTGGTAGCAAATATATCATTAAAGTACTCTGAGCAACTGACATCAGCCTCATAGAATTCATTCATTACTCACCATGTCAACTGGGCACCTATTCCAGTTGAACCCGGAGCTGGGTGCTGAGAATACAACAATGAAAGATGCTGCTGGGTGTGGTGGTGCATGCCTGTAAACCCATCTACTTGGAAGACTGAGGCAGGAAGATTCCAAGTTTGAGCCCAGCCTGGGCAATTTAGTGAGACCTGCCTCAAAATAAGGACTAAATAAAAAGGGCTGGGGATATAGCTCAGTGATAGAGTGCCCCTGGGTTCAACCTCAGTACTGAAAAATAAGATGATTTCCTTTTTTGAAAATTTTCACCCAACTGAGGAGTCAGATAATAAATAGATCACTAGGGCCTGGGGACTTAGCTCAGTGGTTAGAGCGCTTGCCTCACAAGCACAAGGCCCTGAATTCCATCCTCAGCACCCCAAAATATAACCAAACACAAGGGCACAAAACAGGGAGACAGACTCTAATTTAAGAGATCTCCACACAGTGCTGACAGAGTTTTTCTACCCTAACTGATCTTCGACCCACAACATAATATTAATAGAAATATGAGGAAGGAAGGCAACAAGATGCCTCCAAAACTCCTTAACTCCCCCAAAACTGATGTCAAGGACTCTAAACTAGAGCAAGTTATGGGCAAAGAACTCAAAAACCAAATGGACAAAATGTTTGAAGAGCTCAAGAAAAAACACATAAGAGATTTCATGGGGGGCTGGGATTTAGCTCAGTGATTAGAGTGCTTGCCTTGCAAGCACAAGGGCCTGAGTTCGATCCCCGGCACCACCAAAAAAAAAAAAAAGAGATTTCATGGGATGTTTAGTGAGCACAAAGAAAATTTTATGAGACAGATAAAAAATTTCTCTCATGAAATGTGATGAGCTTAAAGAAAAAACAATATGCTGATTGAATTAAAGAAGATAATATAAGCTATGAATGACCAGTTTGGTAAAGAATTGGAAATTATGAAAAGAAAGGAAGAAGAAATACAAGATATGAGAAATTCAATAGAAAGCATGGTTAGCAGGCTTGACCAACGTGAGGAAGAGTTCAGAAACTGGAGACAAGGTGGATGTAATAAACTCAGTGATGCCCTAAAAACAATAATATACCAAGCTGAATGCAATAGCTGCTAAACGATTAAAAAACCCAACATTGGAATTATAGGAATAAAGGAAAACTTAGAAGATGACTCAAAAGTTATAAAACATTATCCACTGAAATCATAGCAGAAAACTCTCCAAACCTAGGGAAAGGATTCAATATTCAAGTACAAGAGGCATATAGAACCCCAATAGCCACAACCAGAAAAGAATCGCTCCATGACACATCACAATCAAAATTCCAGAAATTTAACAAAAGGAGGAAATAAGTATCAAATTACTTAGAAAGAGGACATGGGGTCCCAGGGTAACCATGGGCCTGTGGAGGAAAGCCTGGTTCCAAAAAACCAGGTGTCTATGTCGGGGGTGGCCCTAGTGGTGTGATTGTGGGGGGCGTGGCATACAATGTCTTGTGTGACTAGAGGAAAAATAGAAAACCTAGAGACAACATAACATCCTGTCTCACTGAATATAAGGCCCAAACATTGGGAGCGAGAACCCCAGGTACGATTATTAGTGTCATTTAATCCTAACATGGATCCTGTCTGTGTTCCTGAGTATGTAGGGTGTTGGAGTCCCCACCAAAAGGAAGAGCAAGAGAAGTTGAGGTACTCGTAATACCCATCACTCTGTTCTCTTCCAGGTTCTCAGCAAGGTCCCCTGTCTTCTCACAGTCCCCTACATACTTGAAGGAGACATTACAGAGGGAGAGCCAAGAAATGCCAGTACGAGTCCTGTGCCATTAAGGTTAGAGAAGCAATAAGAAGACTTAAGAAGTAGAGAAGTAACTTGTTCTGTGGGCTGATAGTTTTGTCCTGAAGGAGTATTTTTCCAATTGGGGAACTGAGGCCTCGGCCGCCCTCCAATTTGGTCCCAGCAGGTGAAGTCATGTAAGGTATAGGACTATCCTGACAGTTTTACAATAGTGCGTTTCCATTCCTATGCCTCTATTGGCAACGCTCAGAGAGAGAGCTCACTTTGGTGTAATTCAGTCATTTTAGGACATAGCCAGTGCCGAGATAGGTTGATAACACTGTTAAGGCTAAATCCTCCCCAACTTACCCGGCACAAGGGTGAGCAGCGCCCAAGAACGACAAGAGACCAGGTTCGATGTAAAAAACAACAAGCTATGTTCAGACAGAGCTCTGGGCCAGTACGTGCCCCTCTTAGAAGGCAGAGGTAATGGCCCTGAACAATAGGAGTGTGGGGTTTTTATGGGGTAGGGGACAGGCGTGGGAAGGGGAGGGGGCGCGCGGGAAAGGAAAGTGTGGCGGCACATGATTGGTTTATTCAAACTTGAGCAGCCCTTCCTGGCGGGCTTCTTCCTGGAGCCTTGGGGGTGCTGTAAGTTGGAGGTTTTTCTCCTGGAACAAAGAACTTCCCGGCACAGGGTTATAAACAGGGTCATAAAGTGACCACACAAAGAACTTCCCATTGCAGGGTCATAAAGTGACCACACAAAGAACTTCCCATTTAGTACAAGTTTATCAGTGTGTTGTGTCTTTTCAACACTTGTCATCTTTTTTAGGGCTGATATTACTGGATGTTGGCAGGAGCCTTCCCCCACAGCTCCAAGTGAAAAAAAGGGTAAGAAATGAGAGTAAGGCTCCAGTCATCTTACCAGACAAAAATCAGTAGTTGAAGTATTCCCGGGGTGGGGTCTACCTGGCTTCAGATGTGGTATGCAAATATTCATTCACCACAATAATATCTAAAGTGATTTTATTCCCTGGGAAGCAGGCTTATCAAACTGAGCCAATGAAAGGATAAAGTAAGGGTGTCTGTGAGTACAACTAACTAAACGGGGGAGAAATCTACCCACCACCTGTGAGGTTCTAGGTGCTAGCAACTGCAAACTAGGATGGAAAGGAGGCAAGGCTATCAGATTAGTTGCTCTGACTGGTGTGCCCCACACCCTCTCATATCCCTGAAGCCCTTTCACTGTGACAAGAAGTTGGACTTCCTTTACCCAAAAGAAATGAAATACCTCTGTAAGCAAAACTGAAGATCAACTGTTAGACCCTCTGTTATGTGCTGAAGGGCAATCAAAGCTAAAATGGGGCCAGGTCTGTGCAATCATGAAGCCAGGCCAAATAGTCATTTAAGCATTCTTTTAGAGCTGTATTTGCCACCAAACCTGAACTCAAAGCAGAGATTTCAACTAGACCTAGGTGGTCATCTATCAGAATATCGCCAGTGTGTGCTCCCTTACATTATCCCCATCTAAGAAGACAGAAAATTCTGCTCAGCTGTTTTGTCCCCCGTTCTTGTCTCCCGGAACAGGAGAAAGTAAAGGACCGTTGGCGACAGTCAGGCCAGAGAAGGGAGTCGGGACCTGGAGAGGAGTGACTGACTACATTTGAGCCGGTGTTAGAGCCCTTTAGCCACCTTTGAGCAACAAGGAGGTTTAGAAGGAACACTCTAGGCCTACTCAAACCAACAAGAGCAAAAGCTTAAAATAACCAAATATATATATTTCATGAATTTCATGAATTTTATAAACTCTTCTTGATGTAATTAGACCTCCTAGTTTTGCCACTATCTTTCCCTTTTCTATCCTAATAGGGCAAAACCTTAGCATGCAAAATCCTCTCATACCAAAAATATATCTTCAGACTTATAACTTTCTTCATAGTTCCTTCTCTATCATACTTAATGGTTTCTTTCTGCAACAAGCTTAGTAGCCGCTTTAATTTTAAAATGCCCCTAGTACACTTTTTTCCTTGGTCTCAGAGTGAGTTTATAGATGTTTACATTTCAATTAGGACTGGCTGACCACCAGACTTCCGAGTGGCCTTGAGTAGCATTCTTACCTTAGCGCAAGTGGAAAGCAGTAGAAGAGCAAATTAACCTTGTAATTGCAGTTTAAGAGCTATCCCAATGCACAAGAAATGTCTTAAACATACAAATAAAACAAAAAAATTAACCCAAATTGGAAACCAAGAGTAAATTTATGAATCAGCCAAAATTTACCCCAACAGGCTCTTGTTAATTTCTCAAAGCTTGCCAGGAAGGCTTGTTCCCTTCCCTGATATCCCCAGAGAGGAGGTAACCCCAACTTTGTTATCCATTAGGATCTAGTGCAGGCTCTATACCATTTAAGAGGCATTTTCCCCATTATCCTCAGAAAGCAAAGTTATGACCTTTGTCTGAGAAGACCAGTTTATCTGACAATCAGGAGGTTAAGAGAGCAATTTGGCAGGTGGGGAGTGGTGGAAGAGGAGTTTGAGCAACACAAAGAATGTGACTCAGAAGGAAGACAAAGGGCTATAGGCAAGACCCTCAGCACTCAGACAAGCAACCAGGGCACAACATTCAGGATTCAGGAAAAGATTATGTGACAAAGCCATTTTATCCTTTTGTTGCACAAATGTAAAACATAAACCTGCAGATGCATGGAAGTCGTCTTGAGCCCTGCAGAGCCTACAATGCTCCATCCCATGACTGAGCTTTCCTTCCATGGGAGCCTTTCGAAATAGCAAATGCCCTAATTGCTTCTAACTATCTGACCCATGCCTGCAAGCAATTACTGAGAAAATTCAGATGAGACAGCAAGATATAGGGTCTTTCTTACCTCCTAGCTCGGCTTGCCAAGAAAGGGAGTCACGATAGAGAAAGGTGATTCGTTCCCTCCAACACCTTCAGCGAGTTAAAGGCGCACTGTATCCAAGGACCATTGACCACAGAGAGCCAAGAGCACCAAGGGCGGAGATCACTCCCTCGCCAGTGGAAGGACCAAGGTGTGAAGGAAAACTAAGGTAAGATTGGGCCAACATTCCCTCCACTTGTGTTAGAGGAAGATCAGCTCAGCCCATATGAGTGAAACCTGTCCCCTGAGCCTTCAAGATCAGTGATTATGCTAATCACCTTTAATTAGTCATTGGGGTCCTGGTATTGTTTTGAGTAGAAAGCTGCAAAGTGAAAGCAGAGAGTGTAGGGAAATGTACTTTACTTACCTCCTCTTGGAATCCCGGACAGGCCCCCAAATATGCTACTGGCACACCAGGGTCATATCCCACAGTGACAAAGAATGAAACCGGGTAAAGGAGGTAGGATGTAAGCAAATTTATTTAAAAGATATAAATGTAAGAAAGTAAAAAAAACGAAAGGCAAGTAAGTAACATTCCCACTTGCTAGGAGGGGCTTCTGAGTAGGATATCTATGAGGGCTCTTTGTCTAGGGTCTCTAAAGGATTTAGAAGGGATCTTGGGCAACTGTGTAAGCAATATAATTTCTACCTTATAGAGTACTACATATTTTTAGGGGTCCAATCTATGTAGTGTTCATTCAGTACCCACGCAGGGCCCATGCACCCTTGAGCCAATGGCCTGCCTGATCATGCTCTGGGGAGGTTCCGGATAGCCAGAGGACATCTGACAAATGTTTTTTGTAAAATCCCTGGAGGGTTGTGACAGAGCAGACTCTATTTGGGCTTCCTAACTCCATTTGGGGGCTGCCATCCTTACTGTCTAATAGAATCTTAACTCTTGTCTCACTAATTTCTGTTACAACACTACTCAAGAAATAAATAATGAGCAGGTTTCCAGGACCACCAAAGCAAGTTTTTATTTTAACAGAGCCTGTGCTGCAGCAGAGCAGGGTCGGACTAATCCTAGACTAACCTGAAAAGTGTTTTGGGAGTGCTGCATGTGTAGCAGCCGCAAGCCTGTGATTGGTCCAAGTCAGGTCTGTGACTTGGGTGCAGGGCTCCAGCACAGCTGTAAGGGTTAGGGAGGTGATTCATTTCGGGAGCAAGGCCAAAACCAGGAAATCTTCTGGAAGACTAACTGTGGAGGTTCTGGATGTTAATAATGAGCCCAGAGCCCTCCCCCCTTGATCTCAGCCACACCAGACTTCCCCTCCCCCTTCTTCAGAGAGCCAACAGTAACATCTGAAGTGGCAAGAGCTGAGGAGGGGCGCCTGATAGTGGAGCTACACCTGTGTGAGTGGACTGGCGGCGGGTTGCTCCTAGACAGTCAGGAAAGATGGGGAAACAAGTCCACAGTAGGGGGAGTGAGGGGAAGGAAAGGAAAGTGAGGAGAAGGGGCATGCCAGCCTGTGGCCAAGCCATGGTCTCCCTCCAGCCAGCACTAGAAAAAATACAGCGCCTGGAGAGATGAGAGCGGTGCTTCTTGTCTGTCGCACTATTCAGCCATAAATAGGGATGAATTCGAGTCCTTTATAGGAAAATGGATGCGCCTTAAGACCATAATGCTAAGTGAAATCAATCATACAGAGAAGGTTAAATATTGTATGGTTTCTTATATGAGAAACCCATCCAGAGTGTAAATAATTTAAAGAGCAAAATAAAAGAGAGGTGGTAGGGAAACAGAGAGATAGACCTTTTGCAGATGGGAAGGGGATCCAGGGATGGAGGTAGAGGAGATTGAGGGGAAGAAAAAAGGAAGTTAAAAGGATTAAGATGCAGTATGTATATATACCAACTCCACATGATGAATTTATTTATTATGTACATTAAGCGAGTACAAATAGAAAAAGGAGTCAACACAGGGCGAATGGCACATCCCTACTCCAGGGAGGAAGGAAGACTGCTATGGCAAAGGGATGCTGTTGGCCATGAGGGGCCCCCAGGCACAATAAACTGAGTAACTTCAGGTGAAGGGTTGAAATAGGCTGTGAAATTTACAAACAGAAGGAAGCCTTGAAGGGGCTGGGGGCGGCAGTGTTCTGGGTTGTGTGAGCGGCTCTTCTGCGCCTGCTTTTGGGGTTTATTCCAAGCTCTGCTGCACGTGCCTGCCTCTGCAGGCTAAGCCTTCCCCTGCCTCAGGGCTGAGTCGCTCCCACCTGGGTTTACTACAGCAGCGCTTGGGGGGGTGTCCTAAAGGGACAGATGACATGATACTGTAGCACACTAAAGAAGTCCCAAATGTATTGTTATCTTTGTCATGGGTACACTTTTTGGAAAGTTGTGTATAAATGAAATGTACAGCATTTAAATCAAAACACAGACATTACTGAAAATTACATTTGTAAAAAAGAGGAAGAAAAAATGAATAGAATAGAAGTGAATGCCAGAGTTCCATTCCCTCATATTGAAATCTGATGTCACAATTTCCATTTTTATATGTCTATATTTTGACTATTTAATACTTTTATTTTATTTTATTTTATTTTTTTTGTGGTGCTGGGGATCGAACTCAGGGCCTTGTGCTTGCAAGGCAAGCACTCTAATCACTGAGCTAAATCCCCAGCCAATACTTTTAAATACTGCTGTCATTTAGCCTTTGTATTAAGGATATAACTGTATTACACACCACTGTTACTATATTAGTGTATTCTAAATTTGCCTGTATACTTAGACTAATACATTTTATATCTTTGGCTATTTTCCTATCACACATTTAGTACCCTTTTTGTTTTAGTTTAGAGAACTTCCTTTAGCATTTCCTGCAGGGCACGTCTTGTGATGAATTCCCTTAACTTTTGTTTGTCTGTAAAAATACCTCTCTATCTTATTTGAAAGATAGCCTTGCTGGGCACAGTGTTCTTCATTAGCCAGGGAATTTAGATATTCTTGTGGAAGGGAATTAAAGGTATATTATAACACATTCCACATTAAAGCAAACTGATCATCACCATCTGGGTGGATGCATATACAATATCAATTGCTACATACCAAGTCCCCTCAGTTTAAACAATAGCCTCTGGAAAAGTTCCAGTGTCTGGCACTGTTGTGCCAAAGGTAGCACTATGAACTGAGATGCCTGTAAACAAAGGTAAGTCTGCAAGCATGCAAGGTCTTGTGCAAAGGCCAGGTGGGGCTATGCAATGGAGAAATAGTCTCACAGAGCACTTTGGCTTCCTCAAGCTTTGCAACAAAGGCACTCATTTCTTCTTATCCCCCAGGTAGCTCTAACGTTTTTTGGGAGATAACAGCACTGAGCATTGGTCATCTGATGCGTTCACTCTCCATGCCCCACTAAGATGGCCATCACTTACAGTTTCCGTCAAGGTTTGGGGGAAAGGCACATGAGGATGCACATGACAGACATATCAATACCAATATTTTATTCATTTGTGGGCCCATAACGATGAAGTTAGTAAGGGCCCTAGATAAGATAGTATTACCTGTTTTCCTCTTGTCTTGAGACCAGGAGTTGTGGGGAACACGGTCACAATTGTATTCCTATTTAAAAGGCTCAAGAAATGCATTTTCTATCCACTCTACTAGTCACTTTTAACATAGGCATAAGGCCTCTGGGACCCCTGGGTACAGAGGGATGTTGGAGTAGCCCCAGATCTTGTTTATATTTGAAATCCAGCTGGTCTGAGCAAAAGTTATTCAGACTCTCCAAGTTCATCTCCAAACTCACCAGAAGAGGTGGAGGGCTCTCACCATGAGGACTCTAGTTGGTTCACATGTGTAGTCCTCCGTGGCCTGGTAATTGGCTCTGAATTCTTTAACAGGGAGCTCATCAATATCTTCTTCTGAGGCTCGGTTATCAAGTAATCAGACCCAGAGATCTTGTTGGGAGGGCTTTTGCCAGATAATCCAGAAGAGGGCGCCCAATTACCGTTTTTACTCTGTGCCTGGGAATTTTTCAGTTAAAATCCAGTTTGTGTCACAGACCAACCAACCTGATTTCGTGAGGTGGTTTAATTAGGTAAAGTAACCAGCCAGTAGGGGCAGGAACAAACCTATTCATCTTGAGTCTGTTTAACAGTCTTGTCATTTACAGTCCCTCCTCCCTCATAGTAGACCCAAGAGATGGTGGGGTGGTGTGGGGGTGGGAGGGGACTGTGGGACCTCTATAGCCTCTACCCCAGCGATCCCAGACAAATTCTTCAGTGATGTCTTTAAGGAAACCATTAAGTTCACAAAAGAAGCTCTAATTTCAGAATTTAGCAATAACAAAGTAAAAACATAGACACATCTGGGTTTGAATCTTGGGCAAAGTAACACTCCATGATCTCACTCATATGTGCAATCTAAAAAATTTGATCTCATAGAAGTTGAGAGTAGAACGGTGGTTACCAGAGGCCAGAGACAGTAGAGGGTAAGGCGCCACACAGAAAAGTTGATCAGTGGGTACTATGCTACAGTTAGACAGGGGCAAGGAGTTCTGGTGTTCTGTCGCAGAGTAGGGTGACCCTACGTAACAGTAATGTATTGTATAGAAGGATTTTTGAGTGTTTTCATTATAAAAAAATAAATATTTGAAATAGATATGTTTAACCTGATTTAAAATCACACAATGTATACATGTACCAAAACATCACATAGTACTGCATAAATATGTACAATTTTGTTTTTATTTACAATATCAGTCAAAAATCTAAATTTTAAAATAGAGAAAGAGAGAGAAGAAAGAATAAGAGCAAATGGGATAAAATGTTTACAATAGTAAAATTGTATCAGTGTTCTTTGTATCATTTTTGTTTTCTTTAATTTTTGTTAGCTTTAAATTATTTCTTTATAAAATTTTTAAAACTTGAAAAGTACATTTTAAAGGAAATTTAATATCCAAATAGAGATGTGTTGAAAATGCAAACATATATATTACAGCAATACCACGGCAAGTGTTGATGTAGGGAAGTAAAATCGGTTCTTAAATTGAAACAACCAAAAGCCAGTGAAGACTGACAGACTCAACAGTGTTTGGGACTCTGGACTCTATTAACAACTGAGAGCAACTAGCAGGCTGCTTATCAATAGAAAAGCAGCTGAATTTTTGCAATAGAGCATTCTGAAATTTTGCCCACCATCCTAACATCCTCTGTATTCTAGCACAGCAATGGCAGCTGTAGTAATGGTTTTCTAAAGCCAAGGAACTAATAGCAACCTTCTTTTTAAAATGCTATGGTTGGGTATTTGGCCTAGCTGATGATGCTTCTCAACAGCACATAGAATATACTCGAGGATGGACCACATGTTGGACCATTAAAAAACCTGAACACAGGCTGGTCCAGCCACTGTGGAAATCAATATGGAGATTCCTCAAAAAACTAGAACTAGAGGTTCCATTTGACCCAGCTATTCCCCTACTGGGGATTTTCTGAGAAGAATTAAAATCATCATACCATAGGGATATATGCACAACCATGTTTATAGCAACACAATGTGTAATAGCTAAGTCTTGGAAACAACCTGAATGCCCAACAACCAATGAATGGCTAAAGAAAATGTGGTTTTTCTACACAATGGAGTACTACACAGCCATAAAAAAGGACAAACTAGAGTCATTCATATATAAATGGATGTTCCTTGAGAACATACTTTTAAGTGAAATAAATCGGACACTCATGAGCACACATCGAATTGTTTCTCTGATATGAGAAACCATAACTGTAAATAAGGACAAAGAGGTGTAATAGATATTATATAAAAGGAAGATAATATACAAAGGAGAGGAGTACTAGAAAGAGGGAAGGGGGAAAAGCAGGAAGGGAACAAATGGAAAGAAAGGGGAAAGGGAAATCATGGAGAAATGTGAATAAACTTGCTGTAAATAGGGATGGAGGGAACAGACGGGAAGGTGGGGAAGAGGGGGGAGAACCAAGATACACCATGTACAGGTACAAAACAAATATGATGAATGTGATCAATATATGTACAATGTACCAATACATGTTCTTGGTTAAAAATAAAATTTAAAATAAAAACCTGAACAAATTTTTAAAATTCGAAACCATATCAAGTTATTAGGAACCAACTCAAAGGCTGAGTTTTGTTTTCTTCCTTTCAGGCTGGTGTTACTTTCCAGGCAGCAGTAGTGTCTGTTGAGAGGTTTTAGACAGACGCTGCTCATGCCACCTAGGGCAGGCAAGGAAAAATGGATAGGGCAAACTGCAGACAATCCAAAATCCCAGGAAAGAAAAAGCTAGGAGGAAGGTTCTCAGATATGTAAGGACTTGGAAGGGCCACTGTTATGGTTTGTGTCTAGATGTTCCCGCAAAGCCTCATGTGATAAGAGATAGCTGGATCTAGAGTGTGTGATTACTAAATTGATTCATTGATCGGTTTGGCATTGTTCTGCTGGGATCAAAAGGATGTGAGACTGAAATTGGGGGCGGGAGTGCGGACCGCCCTGGGGGCAGGTAGCCTAGATAAAGATATAGGAAGAGGCTAATTAGCTGCTTGTTTTGCATTGCTTATTAGCATACATTCCTTGCATTTTTCCTCACTTTACTTTGCGGCTGCCGGTCTGCACGCTGCCCCGCCGCCTTGGACCCAGCGGACTATAGACTGAAACCTCTGCAGACTGTGAGCTAATAAACCTTTCTTCCCCTAACTTTGGGTGTCGAGTATTCTGTCCCAACAACGAGAGAAAAGTAACTAAAACAGCCACCAAGTGTAACAGGAAAAAAACTGAGAAGTTCTTAGGTAAACTGACAAAAAGAGAAGACATGAATAACTAAGATTAAAAATTAGAGTGCATTACTACCAACTGAACAGAAATAAAAAGAATTATAAGAGAGTACTGTGAACAATTATATGCCAAAAATTAAACAACATAGGTAAAATGGAGGAATTTTATAGAAAACACAAACTTCCAAAACTGAAGTAAGAAGAAATAGAAAATCTCATATCCCTGTAACAAGCAACAGGATTGACTCAGTAATAAGAAAAACCCCCAACAAAGAAAAATCAAAGAAGGTTTAACTAGTAAATTCTACTAAACATTTAAAGAAGAGTTATCATCATTCACTCTCAAACTCTTCCAAGAAATATAAGAGGAGTGCACATTTACTACATAACTCTATGAGGCTAACACTTGACTGATAACAAAGCCAAATGAAGACACCTCAAGAAAAACTTCACACCAATACTCCTCACGAAACAAAATGTGGAAAAACTAATCCAACACAATATCGACTGTATTATACACCTTGACCAATTAGGAATTATACCAGGAATCCAGAAGTGTTTCAAAACAATGCAATACATCACATTAGAAGTACAAAAGGGAAAAAAGAAACATATGATCACTGCAATATATAAAAAAATGCATTTGACAAAAATCCAGTGACACTTTATGTTAATATACTTATAAAAGAAGGAATATTAAGCTAATTTCTACATGATAAAGAGTATGTATGAACAACCCACATTTAATAACATTGAATGATAAAAGTTAGTGTCCCCACTAAGATGAGGAATATGGAAAGGATTCCTGTTTTTACAACTGTTACTCGATGTTGTACTGGAAGCTCTATCCCAAACAACTAGTGAAGAAAAAGAAATAAGACATCAATATTATAAAGGAAGAAATAAAATTATCTGAGCTCATAGATGACATAGTGTGGAAAATCCCAGAGCATTCTCACAAAGAAAAAAAATTACTAGAGTTAAAAAATAAAGGATCAAGATACAATATACATATATGTATCAACTCCCCACAATGAATGTATTCCTTATGCATCACAAACATGTACTACAAAAAAAGAAAAAATTGCTTTCAGCGAAGTTTCAGGGTACAGGAGCAATAGATAAAAATCAGTTGTATTTTTATATGCCAGCAATAAATAGTGAAAAATTTAAATTAAAACCTTAATTTCATTTATAGCAGCATCTAAAAGATAAAATAACAATGAATACATTTAAACAAGGAGGTGAAATTTGTTCACAGACAACTACAAATCATTTCTTAAAGAAATTAAAAGTGGCCTAAATAAATGGGAAAATGCTTCATGTTAATAGACTGGAAGATTTATTGTTAAGGCCCAACACAACTTAGTTTTAATATAAGCACTATGAAAATCTCACTATCAACATTTTCAGAAATGGAGGAAGAGCCAATCCTCAAATTCATGTGCAATTAATTGTAAAGGGTCCCAAATACTAAAGCAATATTGAAAAAGCATAAAGTTGGAGGACTCACACTTCCCAATTTCAAAACTTCCAACATACCTACAGTAATTAAGACAGTGTGGCACTGGCATATGAAAATGTATAGGAAAATTGAATACAATCTAGAGTCCAAAAATAAACCCATATATCTATGGCTCATCAATTTTTCTGCAAGGGCACAAAGATCATGCACTGGAGAAATAATAGTGTTTTCAAACAGATGATGCTTAAACAAGTAGATATACACAAACTAAATGATGAATTTGGAACCCTACTTTATACTGTGTTAAAAGGCTAATTCCATATGGATCAATTACTTATATTTAATTCAGCAAAAACCATAATACTATTTTTTTAACTTTTTAATGTTTTATTTTTATTGGTATATGTTTACAGAGCATGACTACATTCCTCATGGCGAGTTGGTACATGTACATAACACATCTTAATTCTTTTTTTTTTTAATCACTTTTCACTCCTCTCCATCATTCCCTCTGTCTCTTTGTCCCTTTCCCTTTTGCAAAAGATCTATCTCCATGTTTCCTATTATCTATCTTTTATTTTGCACTTCAATTATTTAAGCTTTGGGTTTCTCATATAAGAGAAACCATGTGATATTTAAGTTTGGGTGTCTGATTTATTTCACTTAACATTATGTTCCCAAAGTGCATCTATTTTCCTACAAAAGACCCAAGTTTACATTTCTTTACAACATAATAGTACTTCATTGTGTATAAAGACCATATATTCTTTATCAATTCATTTCTTTATGGACATATAGGCTATTTCCAAGATTTAGCTATTATGAGTTGTGCTGCTACAAACATGGATATGCATGTGTCACTGTAATATGATGTTTTGAGATCTTTCAGAAAGATACCTAGAAGGAGAATAGCTGAGTCAAATGGAATTTCTGGTTTTAGTTCTTTGGGGGATCTCCACACTGATTTCCATAGCAGTTGTATTAATTTACATTTCCATCAACAATGTAAGAGTGTTCCTTTTCCCCCACAGCTACACCGGCATTTGTTAGTATTTGATTTCTTGATGATGGCCATTCATCCTGCAGAAGTGAGAATCTCAGGGTTGTTTTAATTTGCATTTCTCAAATAGCCAGTAATGCTGAACATTTCTCATGTATTTATTGGCCACTGATACTTCTTTTGAGAACTTTCTATTTGTTTCAGTAGCCTATTTTTTGATTGGGTCTTTCATTTTGGGGGGTGTCTAATTTTTTGGAGTTCATTATATATTCTAGGTATTAGTACTTTGTATGAAGTATAGCTAGCAAAAATGTTTCCCATTCTTTGGTTGTCTTTTCGATCTGTTGCTTGTTTCCTTTGCTGTGCAGAAGTTTTTTATTTGATATAGTCCCATTTGTTGATTCTTGGTATTTTATTTTATGCTGTTGGGGTCCTGTTTAGGAAGCTTTTGCCTACACAGATGTCTTAAAGAGCTTTACAAATTTTAGATTCCAGCAGATTAAGTGTTTTTGTTTTAACATTTAGATCTCTGATCCATTTTGATTTTAGTTTAGTATATGGTGAGAGAGATGGTCTAGAGTCAATCTTCTTTTGCATTGATCCGCATGTCTGGTTTTTGCCAATATCACACTACTTTTATCACTGTAGCTTTGTAGTGTATCACTGTAGCTTTGAAGTCTGAGATTGTAACACCTCCTACTTTGCTCTTGTTGCCCACAATTGCTTCTGTTACTCTGGGTCTCTTTTTGCTCCATATGAATTTTAGGTATTTTCTCCAGTTCTATGAAGAAAGCTATTGGTATTTTGATTGTGATTGCATTAAACCTGTATATCAGTTTGGGAAGTATGGCCATTTTAACAATATTGGTTCTGCCTATCCAGGAACAGAGGATATCTTTCCATTTTCTGATGTCCTCTTCAATCTCCTTTGTCACAGTACTGTACAATTCATTGTAGAGTTATTTCACTTCCTAACCAGGTTAATTCCTAAATATTTCATTTTTCTTGAAGCTATTGTAAATGGTATTGTTTTCCTAATTTCTTTCTTGGTGTGTTTATTGTTAGTGAACAAGAATGCCATTGATTTTCATGTGTTGATTTGTTAAAAAATAGAAAGGAAAAAAATCCCCACCCCCCAAAAACCCAATGAAGAAGAAAAAGATGATTCCAGAAAAAAAAAATCTCCTCTGTATATATCTATGAGTGTTTTCTTTCCAGGATCTGCAGTTTTAGAATCCAGCAAGTCACAGTTTTCTCCTCCTAGCTTCACAGCCTGTGGGTTTGTGAGGTGCCCCCACCCCTGCACCAGAGACCCCTTTGTCTATTCACTCCAGGTGTGGCAACCATCCAATCTGAAGCATGTCCTCACTTGTGCTGGTAGATGGGCAAAACAATCAGCTCTCTGATCTGAGCTGCATGTGGGCATCAGGGGAAGGGTTCAAGCAGATCCCTGCAATTAATACCTGCCCTTTCAGATCCAGCCACCTCAGAAAGTCACACACGTAGGGCCTGGCTTTTCACCATGTAAGGTGTGACCTGTGTCCTTCCTGGCCTGAGCTTGAACTTCTCAGGAGGTCTATATCTAACCCTCTTTCTGTCCATGAGTGTCTCTCATAGCTGTCTCTCAGTCACTGTGGACAAGTAACATTGGGAGCCCTGAAGTCAAGTTGTTTTGCAGTTTTTCTATGGCTCAGTCTTGAATAATCAATCTTTTCCTGAAATGGCACGTGATTAAACTCTCTCTGGCAATATGGTGGGCACTGCACTGAATTCCTTCTTCAAGTCTAATCTGCAGTGTGGAAGAATTCACTTTCAGAGTAAAACTATGCTGCTTTTGTGGTTTGCAGTAGCTGTGGGCTGTTTTGAGGGACCACTGTTTCTGACCCAGTACATTGTTTCTCCCTGGAGCTCCCAACTGTGGGGGCTTATCTTCTGTCTGCCAATACAGCTTTCCCATCCAGGAGCCAGGGTAAGCTTCCAGACTGCTTCATTCTTTTCTCTACATTGTGGTCCATTTCTCCACTGAATCTGGGGTTTCCAGTTTTCTTGTCAGATCCTTCCTGATTTCCAGAAGTCTTCTTTTATTTTCTTCACCAAGTTGTTACTTTCCAGGTGTCTGGATCCCAGGTCTTGGAGAGGTTGTATTTCACTGCTAATCACCACCCTACCAGTTTGCTCTCCTCCTGAAACAGTAATACTTTTAAAATATATCAGGGGGTAAAACCTCATGAGCTTGGGTTTGGCAATGGATTCTTAGAAATGACACCAGAAACATGAGTAAAAAGCAGATACATTTGACTTCATCAAAGTTTAAAACTTTTTGTATTAAAGATACTATCAAGAAAGTAAAAAGAAAACCCCCAGCATATGAGAAATGATCTACAAATCATCTAAGCTTCTAATATCTAGTATTTAAGAACTCTTACAACTCAAAAATAAAAAAGGCAAAACAACCCAGTTTTTAAAATGGAAAAATTGCTCGGACATTTTTTCCAAAAACATGAACAAATGGCCAAAAAGCACATGAACAAATGTTCAACATCATTAGGCACTAGAAGGATGCAAATCAAAACCACAATGGGCATCACTGCCCAACCACTAAGATAGTTATAATAGTAAAAGGAAAATAACAAGCATTAACAAGATTGTGGAGAAATTGGAACCCCCTCACATACATTGTTAGTAGGAATGTAAATTTTTTGGTGTAAGTATGAATGTTGTTTCTTTTTAAATACCAAATTCCCATAGTCTCCTGATAGTATATATAGAAAAATAATTGACTTTTAAAAATCTGAACCATGTATCCTGCAACTTTGCTATAATACACTTCTTAGTTTGGATTCTTTAGGATTTTCTATATAAACAATCACACACAAACAAATACAGCATTATTTTTTTCTTACCAATTGGTACAACTTTTATTTCTTTGTCTGTTCTTACTGCATTAGCTAGGACTTTCAGTACAATGTTAAATGGAGGTGATGAGAGGGCACAAATATCCTGTGTTCCTCAACTTACGAGGAGAGTATCTAATTTCTCATTATTGAGTATGATGTTAGTTATAGGATTTTTGTAGAATTTTTTTAATCAAGATGAGAATTTCTCCTCAACATCCTAATTTGAGAAGTTCTTTATCATAAAGGGATGTTAGATTTTGTCAAATGATCTCTCTCTGCCTATAGATATGATCATGTTGTTTTGATTCATTAAGGTGTTGATGTTGTGTTACATTAATGTTGAACTAGCCTTACAAACCTGGAATAAATCTCACTTGTTTGTGGTGTATGATTCATTTTTTTAGCATTGTTGAATTTTATAATATTTTCTTGAGAATTTTTGCATCTGTGTTCTTGAGAGACACTGATCTGTAGTTCTCCTTTATTGTAATGCCTTTAATGTACTTCTGTCCTAGAGCAATGCTAGCCTCATAGCATAAGCTAGAAATTACTTCCTTCGTTTCTATTTTCTGAACGAGAATGTAGAGAATTTGTAGCTTACTCTTTAAATATTTGGTAGAATCCATCAGTGAAACCATATGGGCTTCCTCTTTGGCAAACCTATTGAGTATTGAGACAATTTTTTAACATGGATACAGACCTATTTGGTTTTTCTCTATTTCTCTTCGTGTAAATTGTATTAGATTTTAACTGTCTATGGATTGGTTTATTTCATCTAAAATGTAAAATTAATGGACATATAGTTATTCAAAGTATTCCTTGACCGTCCTCTTAATTTCCATGAGCTCAGTTCTGATGTTCCTTTCTCATTTTTTATGTTGATAATTTGTGTCTTCTCTCTTTTGTCTATGGTTAGTCTGGCTACAGGTTTATGAGTTTTATTGATATCTCGAAGAACCAGGTTTTGGATTTATTGATTTTCTTTCTTTTTTTGGCTTGTTTGCTTTTTAATCACACTGATTTCAGCTCTAGTTTTTATCAGTTCTCGTCTTCTGCTTACTTTGGATTGGCATTCCTCTACCTTTTCCAGTTTTCTATACTAGAAGCTTAGATTATTGGTTTTATCTTTCTTCTTTTCTTATACAGTATAGGCATTTAACTCTATTAATTTCCCACCAGACACTGATTTTGCTGTATGATAATATTTTTATAAGTTGCATGTCCATTTTTATTTAGTTCAAAATATTTAATTTCTCTTAGACTTTTTCTTTGACATGCATTATTTAGAAGTGTGCCATTTAATCACTAGATAGTTCTGGAATTTATGAACTATCTTTCTAATATCAATTTCTAGCTTCATCTGTAGATTGGACCCACCTGAGAAAACTATTGAGTTTGCAGATATGTTAGTAGAAACATCTTGTATAACAAGGCAAACAGAGAAAATAACTGATAAAATGTAAAGAAATATGCAAGCTTGGCGGGCCAATTACAAAAGGTATAATATAAATGTAAAAACATACCAGAAGTTAAGACAGAGAAGAAAGAATATGACTAGATGACATCTATGGTTCAACTGGGCTGAGGTTTCTTGCTGAGAAAGTTGTGTGCTCCTGGATTGTCAGCTGCAGTCATCTTCACGGGGAGAGGTATACAGCCGAACGATCTGATCCTCTCATGGTGCCTGTTCCAGGTTACACCATGCATGCCTCTGGTTCAAGGCATAAGTACCAATTCTTAGATGCCAGCTTTTGGCTTTCACTTAGAGCCAGTTGCTGGATATGCATGTACAAGGTCTTTCCATAAAAATAGGGACAGAGCTGAGCAGAAGGCTACCTGGGTGCACACCTGCAGAATAGGGACTCTTCTGAATATGTTACAGCCCAGCTAGCTACAGTCCACTTGGTGAAGCACTTGCCCAGAGAAAAGAACTTTGCTGAATTTTATAGGCTGATTTGAGTGCTGGTCGTGGAGGTGGGAATGGAAGGGAGGGAAGGAAGCACTCACACTATTGCCTCAGGAAGAGTTTGCAATCCTCTTGCTCAAACCTCCCAAATAGCTAGGATTATAGGCATGCACGATTACCAGATCACAGACTGAAAGGTACTGTTTTTTTACACACTCTGCTGGAAGGGTTAAAAAAGGAAATAACCAATTTTTGCAAACATACACACAAAAATTGTTAAAACAATACAATACCATTTCAGCAAAAGAAAGATTTCTGAGTTGTCCATCCTCAGATAAGTCTCTGCACTCTTCCTCTTGACGGAACCTCTAAGGTTTTCTTTCCTGATTGAACTTACTGGGAAGTAGAACACTTAGGAGGCATTACTGTGCATAAGCAGCCCCATGTCAAATAAGGTCGCACACCACAGATATTGGAGTGGAGAGTGTGGCAGGTGGACCCTTATGGGCACACTCCCTGAGCAGCCCCCTGGGGGGTTGGCTTCATTTTTGTTTGTTTGTTTTTAAAATTTTTTTAATTTTATTTTAATGGTGCATTTTAGATGTACATAGTGATAACATTTATCATAGGGAATTTGTACCTGTACATGACATATCTTGTTGCTTCTTTTTTTTTTCCATTCCCCTCCCCTCACCCCCTCCTCCCTCCCTGTTTACAAAAGCTTTGTTTCCATTTTTTCCTTCCATTTCTTATTTCTCTTGTCCCTCTGTTCCTTTCCACCTCCCTTGTTCCCTTTCCCATTTGGACATTTTCTTCCCTTTCCCAATATAATACATTTTAGTCTTTATATACACTTCAGTTTCTCACACCAGAGAAACTATGCGGTATTTAAACATGTGTGCCTGATTTATTTCACTTAAGAGTATTGTCTCAAGATGCATCCATTTACATAGGAATATCTCAAATTTATCCTTCTTTATGGCAGAGTAGTACTCCATTGTATAAAAAAGACACATTTTCTTTATCCATTCTGCTGTTGATGGGCATTTGCGCTGCTTCCAAGATTTAGCTATTACAAACTGTGCTGCTATAAACATGGGTGTGCATATATCCCTGCGGCATAATGATTTGAATTCTTTTGGGAAGAGACAAAGAAGGGGAATAGCTGGGTCAAATGGAATCTCTAGTCCTAGTTCCCTGAGGAATCTCCACACTGATTTCCTTAGTGGTTGTACCAGTCTACATTCCCACCAACAGTGGAGAAGGGTTCCTTTTTCTCCACAGCCCCTCCAGCATTTGTTATTGGCTGATTTGTTGATAATAGCCATTCTTTGTGGAGTGAGGTGGGATCTCAGGGTTGTTTTGATTTGCATCTCTTGAATGACCAGTGATGTTGAACATTTTTTCATATGTCTATCTGCTGTTTCTACTTCTTCATCTGAGAAGTGTCTATTCATTTCTGCTGCCCACTTTTGGATTGAGTCTTTAAATTTGGGGGGGGGTCTGATTTTTTTTTAGTTCTTTATATATTCAAGATGTTAGTCCTTTGTCAGAGGAATAGCTGGCAGAAATTTTTTCCCACTCTGTGGGTTGTCTCTTCACACTGTTGGTAGTTTCTTTTGCTGTGCAAAAGCTTTTTAACAAGATCAGGTCCCAGTTGTTGATTCTTTGTGATATTTCCTGGGCAACTGGGGATTTGTTCATAAAGTCCTTGCCAACACCTATGTCTTCAAGAGTTCGACCCATTCTATCTTCCAATAGATTTAGTGTTTCTGTTTTAATATTTAGATCTTTGATCCATTTTGATTTTAGCTTAGTGCATGGGGAAAGATATGGGTCTAGTTTTAACCTTCGGCATGTGGAGAGCCAGTTTTCCCAGCACCATTTATTAAAGAGGCTATCTTTCTTCCAGTGAGGGTGTTTGGCCCCTTTGTCAAAGATAAGGTGACTGAGAGTGTTTGGACCTGTTTCTTCATCTTCCAATCTGTTCCATTGGTCCTGGGGTCTGTTTTGTGCCAGTACCATGCTGTTTTTATTACAGTAGCTTTGTAGTATAGTTTTAGATCAGGGATTGTGATGGCCCCTGCTTTGCTTTTGTTGCCCAGAATTGCTTTTGCCATTTTTGTTTGTTTTCATGTTATTTTTAATCACCCAGGCCAACCCATTCCTGTATTTGAAGCCCTTTTTACTTGTCCTTACAGTGCTCCATTTAAAAAAATAAATAGACCCCACTCTTGTGTAGCCAAATATATTCAGTTACTGACCAGCAGATTCAGAACAGTGATTACTTTTACCCAGATTTCTTCTAAATTAATTCAAAGTCTGCACTGTTGCACTTAATCAAAGATAAACTTTCCGAACATCAGAAGGCCAGGGCTACTTGGCAGCAAGGTGTGAATATGGGACAAGGACTTTAAAAGTCTGAACCTTGATAATGACATCTGTCAGATTGCACAAAAATGTTCGCAGGAATCTTTCTACAGCTCCAGAACCGAGTCCCATGAATAACGTTTTTGCTCTTACAGACATTTCCTCCAGGAAAGAAAGAAAAGTTGGCAATCTCTGTTTAAAATACTGTTAACTGTGACCATCCCAACCCCCCTGAGAAGCCTTCTGCCCAGAGTGATAAGCTTTGAAAGTACTCGGCACAGAGTTATGATTCCTTGTTCATTTCCTTCCTACCTGCACAGGGTTACTAAAGGCCAGGTATAGTTCTAAGTACTTCCTGAGTGTGAATCACTTATCTTCACTTTAACAGAAACAGGAAGGACTAGATGGGCAGTGAGGGTTCCTGGACGGAAAGGGCAGTGGGCAGGGGTCAGCATTCCACCAGCAGATTATTCGGCAACAACGCGGAGCAGGTGGGCTTGCTCGAGGGGCTCCCAGAGTGCCTTGCAGAATGCCTCGCAGCACCCACATTACCCAAGTCCCCGGGGGCGCTTCGGTGAGCATGGCGGGCTGTGCTCTCAGCCTCACTGGGGGAGCAGGGAGTCAGCAGCCCCTAAGGGGTCAGGCCAGGAGAATGCAGAGTCCTGGCTCTGTGCAGACAGTGCCGCATGGGGGTGGGGCCAGGGACAGGCTCAGAGCCTTGCCACAAGAGGTCCTGGGGGCAGTGTGAGTTCTCGGCTGCTCCCCTCCACTTCCTAAGTGGCCTGCACTCCAACCCCGTCCCTCCCTCAGTTATCCCGAGGATGGAGGGCCAGTGTCAGCCAGAGGAGGGGCGAGTTCAGACCACATTATGCACATGCCAATATCAGTACCTTTCTTCTCAGTGATGGGGTCATTTTCTGGCCATGCTCCATCATTTTGCTGTACTATAACCACTTATACCACTGTGGTCTGTAAGCCAACGGCCAATAGCAATTGCCTGCCAAATGAGGTACAGAATTCCTGTAACCAGTTGCAACCTCGAGCTCTGCCCTTTTGCTGCCACGTTGTTCCCAAGAACCATTGCATTTGCAGTTGGTTTTGCTGAGGAGGAGGCTTTGTGGCCTTTGGTGCCTTAAGGCCATGGAGAATCAGACCCACTATTATGGTCCCTGCTACTTTGGCCTGCAGGCCTCTGAGATGGAAACCAGTGTCAGTCCTGCACCAGGTGTCTGTGAAACAGTTGAAGGCGGCCACTTCAGTGAAGGAGCTCTCAGCCTCGTGGTGGTCAGCAGCCAGGAGGGCCATGTGGACCGTGATGGCGACCACAGCCTGAACCAAGCGGTCCACGTGAGCCAGGCAGGTGACGCTGACCACCAAGCGGATCACGGTGACCAGGAGTATGCGCAGCTGCCACCGGGCCAGCAGGATCCTGCGGATGCTGAGGTTCCAGGGTGGCATCGACGAATCCGCTTCACACCGTGGCAGGTGGAGGAACTGGAAACTGTCTTCCAAGAAACTCAGTACCCTGATGTGTTCAGAAGGTGAGCTGCTGGCTCGGGGTGCGCCGCGGCTTAAGGGCGGGCTCACTTCCAAGCGCCATTTTCTTTCTCCTGCTGCCCTCTGTCCGCTCTGGACCTGAGAGCTCTTGGGGGCTTCGCCTGCCTGGTTTGGTGCTGGGGGTGGGATGGCGCCGTGTGCGGACCACGGTCGGGATTTCCGTGCTGTATACTTGTGAGTCTGTCTGGACACTGGTTGGTGGCTACCACTTTGTTTTGTTTGCATGTTGTGGTATAAGACGCACAGGAAGAAAATGTTCAACGTGGACCACACTGAAATATAGCTGTTAGCAGCTGCGGGTGTTTTCATGTTGCTGTGCAATAGATCTTCGGAAAGCTCTTCCTCTTGCAAAATCAAACTGTCCCCGTGAAGCAACTCCCATTTCCCCCATCACCTGGGAACTCAAGTCCCACAAGCGTGATTATTCGTTTTTATTCTCTGAGGTTGAGTGGTCTAGCCAGGAACTGGATCTAA
>PVJO010015585.1:34469-44668 GCA_004026905.1 Hystrix cristata
CCACGGTGCAGATTCCCGCTTGTTGATCACCTGTGGAGAGGTTGCTTTTGTCATTAGGGGTTGTGAACGTGGGTGCACAAATAGCTCTTCACATCCAGGTTTGCAGTATTTTGGAAACATCCTCAGAAACAGAGTCATTCCGTCATGTAATTCTCTATTTATGCTTTAAGGCACCAGCAGACCTTTTGAAAAGTGGCTGCACACTTTGATTTTTCCCCTAACCATGCACAAGGGTTCCAGTTTCTCCTTGTGCTCAGAATACTTGTTATTTTCCAGATCTTGATAGTGGTTCAGATACTGGAGTCATTGTTGTCACTGTGGCTTTGATATGCATTAAGGCTTTGAGCATTAATGATTGGTCATCCTGCTTTTTGTATACCTTCTTTCGAGAAATGTCTGGTTGAGCCCTTTCTGATGCTTAAACCTGGGTGATGTGTGTTGCTTACCGACATGTGGGAGGTGTTTCTGCATCTCCATCAGGCTTGCTTCACAGATGTTTCCTCCCATCCTGTGGCTTCCTTTTCACTACGTTGACTGGATATGTTGAGGCACAAAAGTGGTTACTTCTGACACAGTCCAGAAGTATTTTTCTTGTATTGCCTGAGTTCATGGCTGCTTTTGTAAACAAAATTTGTTTGGACTCAGGGTCAGTAGAATGAGGTACTGTCATGTCACAGGTTTGCTTTATTTAAAATTTGTACTATTTTTTCATCACAGATTTTGGCATTCATTTTTGGTTTTCGAAGTAGTGCCTTAAAAATAGCTCTGAGCTCTTAACGCCACCTTAAATTTGGTGAGCAGGTCAAGAGATTTCCAAAGACAGACTTTTTTCTCTGGGAATTAAATAAAAATATACTTAGGGCACTGCGAGAAACTACTGCGAGTTTAAAATCTAGCATAGAATGTATATATGATAAATAATTTATGTAGAACACTGAATTCTTCATCCAGAATACTGAATATAGAATATTTGTGGTTTTCTTTCCACAGACTGGAGCTCGCAAGAGATTTGGATGTACGTGAATGCAGAGTGCAGGTCAGTAAATCCAAGAGAAGCCAGGAGGCAGGGCAGGCCGGCTCCACCTTACATCAGGACATAGCTTTGTCCTCAACATTTTGAAGTTGGTGTTATTTCTTCTCCCTTTTCACCATGACAAGAAAAATTTGAATGTATGAGGATTTATATGTAGAAATTAATATAAGTAAACTTGGGCTTGTGGTTACTTCCTATTACCAGAGGGAACACAATTTCCTAAAGAAAAAACAAACAAACAAAGCAACCACCAAGCTGCTTCTCCTATTCTGTTTGTACAATTAAATATATATATGTGTGCATATAGCATAGAGAGGTGTAATTACCTACATCCTTAATACATAGATATATGTATGTATTTATTCACTAAGTGACGTTCACCTCTTTGTAGGACTGGCATCCTTTAGGGAATACTTCTGTGTGCAGTCATGTTAGGGTTCAGTCTGATCTCAAAAGTATTCAAATGGGTGCAGGGACAAATAAGTTTTTAAGAGAATTCAGTTGTCAAAAATTATTTGAATCAAACCTAAGAACCTAGCTAAACATGAGTTTGTAAATATTCGTTTCCTTGGTTTTGTCTTTTATCTCTCTTTTTTTTTTTCTTTTTGGTGCTGGGGATAGAACTGAGGACTTCACACACAGAATTCTAGGGCTCTACCACTGAGTTATTTTCCAACCCCAATTTCATAAATATTGAGAAGAAGGCCTAAAATCCCACAGAAAATGTTCTATGAGTGAGTAATAGATGTCTGATTAATCTGAGAGTGAGGAAGGAAGTTAGCTAAAAGGTTAGTTGCATGTCCTTCTTTTCTTTCTTTTTTATGCTTCCTAGGTACTTTAATAATTCAAAATACTGAGTATGATATTGTATATTATACCATATTTGTAGCACAGTTTGATGCATATTTTACATATCCATTATTCTATTTTTTAAATGAATGAAATACAAACTTTTCAGTAAACCGAATGTTGGGGAAATCAACTTTTACTTAGGATTTTCTTGCCAAATTATGATTTAATATTTATCATATGTGTAAATATAAACATGATAGCAATTTTTAAAACTTGTAAATAGCTGCCCTTACAGAATTACAACACACTGTAATAAATCCCTACCACATTTTATACAAACAACATGATTTTGATATACAAAGATTCTGTTTTTATTACACTGACAATTTGCAACCAAGATTATTTACAGTGCAAAAAATTATATAAACCACAATTTAACATCCTGTTACTGGCAGCCACCATAGTTTAGGATGTAGGTTTGATGAAACAAAATGAACAGAGGCTACATTTCCCAACTTGTGTTCTAAAAGTAATTTACACAAGATAAAAATTCATTATATGCACAGTATGTACAGTTTAATTATTAAACTGCAGTCTAGTTTAAATGTTTTAGAATATCCAGGATAATCAATATGGCAGTGGGTTTGCTATGGATTTAGCACACTGTTCGAAGACATACTAAGAAATTATACATTTAAGACTCCACATAATAACATCTGAAGCCCATAATGGAGAATTGAGTAAGGTTTTTAACTTTTAATGACATAGGACTAAACTTTATTCCTTCTACCCCCTGCTATGACATATTTGTCTTGTCTAACCAGGGCTCAGCATCTGAATATTGGGGCTTTTTCGTTTGTTTGAGACAGAGTCTCACTATGTAGTCCAGGATGGCCTTAAACTCATAGTGATCCTCCTGCCTCAGCCTTCTGAGTGCTGGGATTACAGGCGTGTGCCATCATGCCCAGCAGCATCTGAGTATTAAATAGGCTCTTTTTGAAATCGAAGTATTGGGAAAATGTGTAGAAGTAGCACAGATTTAGGAGAATCCAGCTCACTAAGAAATAAATGTAAGTGCTTTGCATCATAATTACTCCTAGTTTCTTCCAGTTACACAAAATTACTTACCTCGGTTTAATTTCTGTGTAATTCGAACTCTAAATAGATGCTATACCAATAAAACCGAACAAGACCAGGACAGCCACTGCTATTAGGAATTATTCATCACTGGGAACAATCCTGGATTATCAGGCCTCTCGGGTGCTATTAAAATCTCCATTTTCACTTTCTCCAAATCTGCTAACCTACACAGCAATTACCCTCTACTCTTTCCTAGTAGCAATTGCCAAATGTGGAGGGGAAAATTATGGAGATCACACCAGAGCAAAATATAATGAACGAAAACAAATGTTCTGCCATTTAAAAAAAAGCCCAACAGGCTGTTAATGCTCTTTTGAAAACATCATCAGGTATAAAACTGGTAAATCACTTGAACAAAATTTGTGACTCCCTTATGTCAAAGACAGAAACAGAAAACACAGGAAGGTGACGTCTGTGTGCTCAAGTGGTCTCGCTGGGAGACAGTCCCAGTTACTCTCCTGCAGTCAGTTGTACTGAGTCTGATGGTGAAACTTTAGGTAAAATTAGCAAGACTTTTCTTTACTTATATAAAGTCATATTTTAAAATAGTTTTTAAACTGGGTGTGGTGACACACACCTGTCATCCCCCAGCACTCAAGAGGCTGAGGCAGGGAAATTGCTATGAGATCAAGGACAACCTGGGCTACATAGTGAGTTCAAGGCCGGCCTAGACTACATAGCAAGACCTTGTCTCATTCCCCACCCCCTACAATGATAGCTTTTAAAAATATTCACAGCTCTTCATTATCTTGTGCTTAATTCAGAAATACTATCACTTTGCTCCTTATGGACCAAGGAAATCCAATGTTGTGTCACTACCTGACACCAACAGTCTTTTTCAAGTTGTATTTGTTTCCAATAGACCACACATTGCTTGGACATTGTAATTTTCACCAGTTGATAATTCTGGCATCTGTTCTTTAAAAATGTCTGGTTGGAGAAATAAAACTGCCACCTGCCCTTCTTCTAAGTGAGCCCGGGCAGTGATTACACAAGTGCTTCCCAGGAGCAAGACCAGACTTGGTGCACTCTGTCAACACTGTGATCTGTTGCTGGGGCACATGATGCTCAGTCCTTCACCCTGGGGAGGTTGGACGTGTAGTGCACCAGCGAGAACTGAGGCTCTGGCAGAGGCAGGCACACCCACAGGCCCGCACCTGGTTGGAGCCGTCCAAGACAAAGGAATCCTCCTCGTCAGCATAGTCTGAGTGGGCTGACTGCATACCACAGTCAACCAGCAGCCCTCTGGTCTTTGGCAAGAAGCTACCACTGAGGCTGGACAGCTGTGGGATTTTATCAAGTGTCTGCGTGACACCAGCTTTGTCAAAAAAGAAGAACTTGCAGCAGTCGCACACAGCCAGGTTGCCCTGCAGGTGAGAGTACATGCCACGGTTGTCGTGGACGACCCGGTTCCCACGGCCACCTTGAGTGCTAGTGAACACCGAAACCAACTGGCTTTTCCTGTCAACGCATCTTCTCAGGAAGTCCTGGTCTTCTTTAAACTTTGGATTGAAGAAAACATACAGGACCAGATCGAGACAAGCAAGCAGTAGGAAGAATATCAGAGTGACAGACTTCATTATCTCAGGGCTGATTGAGATGGCTGTGATTAATGGTATAAAGGAGAAAAAGGTGACAGGGCATAAAAAGATGCAGTTGGTAAAGATGAACCACACCACACACTTGATGGTGCTGGCCTGGGAGCTCTCAGCCAGGTCCTCTCTCTCCATGTCGCTCCTCTGGCAAAGATAGATCTTATCTCTTATCTGTAGGTTCATAATCTTACACCAATAGAAGAACTAGACATATAAGCTTAGAAGGAGAAACAAAATCACTTTATTGTAAAGAGGAGAGAAATAAGGAAACAAAATCACTTTATTGGGAGAAGGTGAGAAATAAGGAGATAGACAGCTAGCTTTTGGAGTAAGGTGGGGAGCCCGGAGCCGGTACTTGAGAGTCTGTGTTCTTAGCCTCTTTCATTAGAGGGCAAGAAAAGGACTCTTGCCCTTGAGAGTTGCTGTAACTTGATTGGCTACTTTGGACTCTGAGACCCCTGATTTGGCCATTGTCCCTTCCCTTGCCTGTGTGTACATTTTTGGATAAGCACTTTTTTGGTCTCTGTCTCATCTAGGAGATTAAGGTCACAGTGAGCACTAGCGAGGGCCTGTTCCCTGTGGGAACTGGCAGGCATGGCAACACTGACAACTCCGCCCTGTGGAACATGGGGACCAGTCGTGACTGCGGTGCCCAGGAAGGCCAGGGCCATGATGACACAGAGCCATCTCTGGTGACTGCTTTTTCCATTCTTCATTAGATCTTTCACAGAGCAGTTTCTTTCCATAGCTGCTAAAGTTAATAAAAATATGGCACTTTCAGATGAGAAGACTCCAAGAAAGCCAGCTACTTCGTGGCCGATACTCATCCACCACCCGATACCAAAGTCCAAGAATCTGCCCCAGGTCACTGCACCCAGGAAGGTTAGGATGCCAATGTAGATGCCTACGAGCAGGTCAGACACAATGAGCAGGCCCACGAGCAGTTTGGAGGGAGACAGTGATGCACAAGATGCAGATATCATGACAATGAGGAGCAGGCTGGCAAATAGGGCCACCAGGAAAATGAGCTAAGTGGTGAGGTGGATCACTGAGCTTGCCAGCAGGTACTCACAGGGCTTAAAAGGCCCCGTGGATGGTAAATGGTGTGTGGTGGACACTTATCTGACTGCCCTTCATGCTCGGTACTGCTTGAGCCATTGCCTGCATCTGTGGCACTCTTCTCTGTCACACTGTCATTTTAGAGGCTGAACCCACCCAAATGCCTGGCACTGATAGACTATGGAGACTGATAAAGACCTGAGATTCACAAAGTCTTTTGCTGCTAAGGCTTCTTGCAGTTTGAAGTTGCCCACCAGTTCCAGATGTTTGAGCCCATGCAGGCCTTCCCTAGGAAGGAAGCTAACTCATTGAAACTGCCATGTTAGTGACCACCCCAAGCTTGACAAAAGTCTGCTGTGAATTTCATGGATCCAGTTTGTACTCAGATCCAGAATTCACGGGGATACCAGGCCTTAAAAAAATACCTTCTTTTATTTGGTAGATTTGATTACATTACAGTGAGATTTCTTCCAGAGCTTGACAACCATTAAAATTTGGAAGAGCTCTTATATAGCTAAAAGACAAGTTCAGGATCCTCAGCATCTTCCGTCCGTGGCACAGGTTGTTGGGGATGCCGCTCATCTTCATCTCTCTCAGAGTCAGGCTCTCCAAGTGGGCAGTGCCCACCAGGTCTGGGAAACTCCACACCACATTTGTGCCGGGAATGATTAAGGAATGTAGATCGGATAGATTGTGAAACGCTGAGTTCTCAGCAAAAGTTAGACGATTATCATATAAATGTATAGTTCTCAAGAGGGGTTTGCCACTGAATGCCTTGTCAGGGATGACAGAAACGGAGTTACTGTGGAAGCCCAGTTCTTTTAGGCTAGGAAGGGCTTTAATACTCTCAGGAAATTCTTGCAATTTATTATCATTCAAGTCCAAGGTCTGCAGGTTATCCAGGCCATCAAAAGAATGTTGACTCTGGCTTTTAATTTTATTGTTAAGAAGATGCGGCACACCAGGCTGGACGGGTTGGTGAATATGAAGACCAGGACCCTGGAGATCTTGTCGGAGGCAAGATGAGCAGCTGCAGCATGGGCAGGTTGCTGAGGGAACCCGAGGGCACCTCTGTCAGGCTGTTATCGTCCAGCCGCAAGTGCCGTAATTGCATGAGTCCCTTGAAACTGGCCCAGGGGACTGAGGTGATGTGGTTGGCATCGATGTGTGAGGACTGCAAGTGGCTCAGTCTGTGAATGGCTTTGCTGGGGACTGTTTCCAGCTGGTTATGCTGCAGGGTGAGAACTTTGAGTTCTTTCGATCCAGATAAGGCTTTTGAGTGGATAAAAGAAAGGGTGCTGCCAGCCAACGGTAGCTCCTTTAAGAAAGGGACGAAAGGGACGTTCTTAAGTGCGTCTTTGACAACTGAGTATCATTGTTTGTGCCTGTATCCAGCACTCCCTTGAACTCTCCAAGCCTTGTGGGCACAGCGATAGCACATAGAGCATTCCACCCACAAGTGACCTTGGCCTTGGCAGCCACAGGGATGGGGCCAGGCAGCGCCTAACAGTGACAACTGCAGCGTGCACAGCTGGTGCTGCAGGCCACACATGTTCGTGCCTCCAAGCTCCAGCACCAGTGCTGTGGGACACGGAGTCCCGCAGTGTGGCCTGGCAATGCCTTCAGGCCCAGCCACTGGGCTTGTGTGGCCATCACAGGCCACCAGCGCACTGGGCTTCAGGGGGCAGGGCAAGGCCACCCACAGACTGGCATCTCTCTGCCTCACTGCCACCTCACTGGCTCCACCACTGCTATCCCTGCCACCGCCATCCCTGTAAGTCTTAGTAAGGTGATAGAGAAGGTGGTAGCTCTCAACTTAAATTTTTCTGCATAATTTTTTTTGCAATCTCCGTGTGAAAATATTCCCCCAATACTCAGAATCTGGTTGCAATAGGGCACAAGATTCAACACTTTGGAAAGTGGTTTGAAGAGTGAAACAAGCAAAAACAAAGATATGAATGAATTTTGGTTAAAGTAAGATGAAAAGGATAGAGAAAAATTTTAAACAGCCAAAAGATGCCTTCAAGATGCCTTAAAGGTTCATAAGCAAGTCATCGTTGAGTGTATGTTTTATCATGCAGAGATGTACTTTTCCTTTTCTGCAGTACTATTTTGAGGAGGTGGACTTTGTGGAAGAATTTGGTGGCGTGGCCCTCTTTTGGGGTAGATTTTTACCTGCCTCCGTTTCAGGCACCTACCCTTCCTTCAGGCAGTGAGGGGCCAGCTGTAGGTAGGTCAGGGAATCAGAAGGTGCCTAAGTGAGACAGAAGAAACCCATCACATGCACCAGAAGTGGTAGGGAGTGGGATCTGAGACTCAGGACCAGCCCATCATGGGCTCTGCTTCAGCGTGTGTGACAGAGGGCAGTGGGGAAGGTGTGCCTGGGATCTGAGGGCGGGGACCAGGAGAGCAGCCCAGCAGAGCAGGCCCCTGAGTGCGGGCATCCTGATGCCCCCAGCCAGGTCCCCACAGGCTGTCTCAGCTGGGAGATGTGGGGATGACTCCAGAGCATTTTCTCAGGCTGCTTGACAGAGTCACAAAAAGAGAGGGCAGAGGGTTGTGGGGGGGTGCTTTCTCCCCTCCCTGGGTGTGGGTGTCTCTTTCTGCAGTCCTGAGGGGACAGGGGCCACAGCAAAGGAACGAGAGAAAAATCCTGAGTATTCCCAAGCTCTGCTGCAAGAATTTCCCAAGAAACTCCAGGCTCGGTTTCCCCTCTTTGTGCAAAGGTAGCAGGGCTGGAAGGAAATTACGTTTCGGGAACAGATCTGATATCAGCCCACTTGCAACAGTGCATGCTGGGGTGTTTATGCAGATGTCACCAGAGGAAACTTAGTGCCCTCTCCACAAGTTCTGCTGCTTTGGCCCTCTTAGGTTTTTTTTGTTATTGTTGTTGTTTTGTTTTGTTTTTTTCAGGGAGGTGCTGGTTTCAAACAGATTCTTGCTATGTAGTTCATGATGGCCTTGAGCCCACTGGGTACTCCAGGCTCTTCTGGAACTGGTGGCAATCCTCCTGCCTCAGCCTCCTGAGTGGTGGAACTACAGGTGTGCATCACCAACCACCACAGCTTACTCTGGCCTTCCCGACAGGATGCATTCATGTTGGGAAGCAGGCGGCAGGCAGGGAGAGAAGGCCCTTTGTGTATCTGCAGTGTGTAGTGTGGGAGCTGCCCAGAGGATGAAATCCTGGTGCATCCTGCTGACCTGTGAGGCTGAGGGGACGTCCAAAGGAGAGTGACCTGAGACACAGTTCTTGGTCTGACCGCCTTTCATGGCTGGCAGAGATTTAGCGAGGAGCAGCTCAGGGACCCCTCCCACTGCTGTTGCTGGGTCCCTCTTCCTGGAAAGCACTTCCACTTTTTCCTTGGGAAGGAGGGCTGGGCTGTGCGGGTGCAAGTGGAGCAGCAGGGACTCGGGTGCCCCACCACGCTGCTCCAGAACCTGCAAGAGTTGATGAAATTCAGTCAGCTGACTGTTCTGAGCCCAGAAAGGCTTGGAGGTGTCTCGGGGTGGAGGGTGCAGCAATGACATTGGTGACAGTGGTCAAACTCATTCCCCCTAAACTGTTGGGTGGACCATGATTTGGGGGAGTTTCAGGTCACTGAGGATGAGTTGGTGTCAACTTCTCTTACCCCACAGGCTACAAATCAAGGCCGTGTCCAGGCCCCCTTGCCCAACTGCCTTTAATCCTGAAGGGGCTGCAGAGGTGCAGGGTCCCTCCGCCATCCTTCAAGGGAGCCTTCTAACAAACAGGCCCACATGCCCTGTCCTCATGATTATTTGTGTCTCACTGAAGTGGGATTTTCAAACTGGGCGGTCCTCTTCTTGCATTGGACTTCAAATACACAGCACGGTTGTCATGCCAACGCCCTCAAAGTTGCCCAAAGTATGCCTGGTGAGGAGGGCCAGGAGTCAGCTGGGCAGCTTCCTGTCCACAGTCAGGATGCAGATGTTGCTTCATCTGCTTAGAAGACGCAGAGCTAACATCAGGCACCAGGAACAACTTACCACGTGGGCCTCCCCGGGACACAGAAACCATTCAAGAGTAGTGAGTTTGGGAGAACAGGGCAAACCTGCCATGCCTGATCCTGAGAGGGGCCCAGAGCTGGTGCTCCCTGAGGGAGAGATGAAAGAGGAAGTGCGGAGTTTTGTGCCCTAAGTTATTTTCTTTGTTTATGATGCTTGGGATGGGACTAGGGCCTCCGGCAGTGTCGCCAAGTGTTCTCCACTGAGGGACCCTCAGAGCCCCAGAGGGAGATGAGCAATGAGGAAAGAGCTGCTCCGCTGCAAACTAAATGGCGGTGGCATATGGAGTGACAGGAGGGTTTCTTCTTTGTGACAGCAACTCTTCTGTGCAGTAACCCGGCGCCTTTTGTCCTCTCATTGCAGACATGGTTCAAGAATCGGAGAGTCAAATACAGGAAAAATCAGAAAAAAGCAATGCGCAGAAAGGCACCACCTGGTTTCCAGTGCCGACGTAACCGAGGGACCCCGAAGCAGCGCTAGCATGTCACCTTCTTCGGAGACCACACTGCAGATGCATTTTTCGGTTGGCACTATGTGTGGGCCACGTGTTGGTGCCC